>JABFPN010004858.1:0-14243 GCA_022817305.1 Leptoteleia sp. ZL-2020 | reverse complement strand
TTTCTCAATTTGGGAGATTATTTAACGTTGAAGTAACTGAAAGTTTGTCATCAATTTTAAGCGAATTTCTTGAACGCGTTTTCGAGATGATAAAAAAACGCGTTCAAGAAATTCGCTTAAAACTGAGTTAAAAATTCTGGTTTTATAATTGAATTAAATTTTCCCATGCCCAAAAAATGTGCTAAAACTTTTGTTAAGCATTAAATCAACATTTTTAAAATAATATATACAAAAACACTAACTCCGTGGCAGCAGGCTTACAGCATCATCTTAGTTATTTCTTATAATAATGACCAGACAGGCATTATTTAGCATCGGGAGATTATTAATGCCTATACAAACATAAATGTTAAAAAAGGAAGACGAAAATCGGTGTGAATTACGATTCTTTACCGACGTTTCGTAATATTTGGAATTAATTTGTTGAAAAATTCTGAAAAAACTTTTCAAAATTCTTTTCTGCAAGGGAGTGCACACTGCTTTTTATTGTTTTTTTTTTTTATTATTAAAAACACATAAATTATATAATATAGAATAATCATCAAATTTTTCTAGGTTATAAAGATAAATTTATACATGGGATTTGTATTTAAATACGAAAATTTACTTAATATGAGTCTTTTGCTTCAAAATGAAATGTTTTTAAATTACTTGATTTTAATTTTATATTATTAAATAAATAACATGTTAAGTTTTTTCCCAGTTTATACCAGGACACGTGGCCTTTCATTCTTGAAAATTGTTATTATAGGCAAAGTCAATCTGCAGAATTAATTAGTCTGTTTTCTTAATAAATAAAGATTTTACATTTAAATCAAATTCTTTTTTCAATCAAGTAACAAATTGATCTAAGGTATGTAAAACAAAATTTAAAAATACCTTACGAAATACTGAATTGGTGTAATTATGAAAATCAATATAAATTTTTTAGAAAGCAATTTCAGTAATTTTTTTGTTAAGGTTTCTTTAGTCTACACCATTGACTCATTTTTGTCATAAGTTGCATTATTTTTGTAATAAACCATATAATGTATTTTCTCTAAATTTGCAAAATAAAGGTATTATTCTGATAGTGTAAAATGTCTACTTTTTCAAAGCATATTTACTAGAATAATTTTTATTGAAGTAAACTTTATTTATTAACAAAAATAACTGTCCATTTACAATTGGAAAACTAATTTTTCACTCTATATTACATTATATTTTTTTTTTGTTTTTAAATGGCCAGAGAACTTAGAGAGTGCTCAAAAAAAGCAAATCATTCAGGTTATGTAGATCTAAATATTAAAATACTTAAATGACGTATCATCCTTTTGGGAGGGACCTTCCAAAAGAAGGTTGCGGTATACTTTGATTGATGTGCTTGAATAAGACAGTTATACCTGAATTTTATGTATCAATTGAATTGTTCAAATTAAGATGTTAAATTTGATGGCAAAGTTAAAAAGTATCTTATATTCGTGTAAGTTTCCAGAAAAGGCAATGTCTCCGATATTTTGATTTCCTTTGAGGTTTGATTCCCAGAGGTTTCTCAGTAAAACAGAAGAATGATCATAATTTATTGGGCACTTGAAAAATACATGGTTCAGGTCTTGATTGGATTCACCACATTCGCACCTTGAAGAGTCAACCAAATTCTTAGCAAAAAGATGGGATTTAACTCATGTGTGTCCAGACCTCAATCTGTTAATGAAAGAGATGAATTTTTTGCTATAATTCGTGTTGTAGAACCAAGGGGTAGTTAATATGTGCGTGGATTTCCTCTTGAAATAATCAATTCCTTTGAGTTCACCTTGGGCTGCGAGAGTTTTGCGAGGGTTAGATTTTAATCCTTCTTTGAATGCAGGATAGAGATGATAATAAGCAAATTTTTTGATTTTAATGCAGTCGTCTGAGAGGGCTCTTTTGGCAAGTTGGTCAACTATCTCATTACTTAGGATTCTTTTGTGACTAGGAATCCAGTAAATTTTGATTTTCCAATCTAGTTCAATGATAAGAGCGAGTTGTTCCTTGATCAGATAAATGGAGATTACCTTTAGGTTACCTTTAGGTAGCCTGGTAAGAAGTCTATATTACATTATATTACAACTCAAAATTATACTAAAGGATAAAATCAGAAAACATATTTGTATTAAATATTATTCTATATTTATGGAAAGTCTTACATTTATTCATCATCTCAGTCGTGATCACGTAGTAATTTTGCAAATGAAATTGCAAATTTAATTGTAATAGTAAAAAAGAATTCCATACTAGCATTTGTACCTGAAAAATTATTTTCTTATATGTACATCTTCTGTTGTAAACGTAGAGTTTTCATTGAAATCGCACGTGGTTGAGATTTCAAATAATATTAAGTTTTGTATTATTTTTAAAATTAAAAGGATGTATACACAAAGCTGCATAAATAGTAATTTGAGTATTTTGTCTGGCAAATAAATATAAGAAATGTATAGTTTAAGAATTGTTAAATCAAGAAAAATTTACATATACAATATACATGAATGTACGTAAATTGTCATAAGTACGTATATAAAAATTATGTATAGTCCATTTAAATATGAAAATTATATTATTCTCTACATAATTTTGATATGAAATGATTTATTTCATTCTCATAGAAAATTTGTACATGAAACATATGTTCCTGGAGGCAAATTATGAATAGAGTATTTCATAAATTGTATACTTCACTTATGCAAGAAACATGACTTTAATTTTCAACATTTATAAAAACCATATCCAATTATTCTTGGAAACATCGACAAAACATTTTTCCGATGAAAAATTTTATCCTTCACATTCTAATTACATATTTAATTTCATTTAACAATTTATATCAGAAAAAAACATCACGTTATTTAAGCGTACATTAAGTTATGAATCTATAATTTTGTGTATTTTTACGAAATTAAACTTTTCGTTATATTTATATCACAATTTATTAAGCAAAATTAAAACACTGCACGAGCATTTGTAACAATACCGTTAAATAATGTTGAAAAGCTTGTACACTGTTTTAAAATTAATATTTATCTGTAGTCAAATTGGTATGGTAAAACAAACTCATTTACATAATAAATTTACGAATAAAAATAAAATGTATCATTAATCAATAATACACATTTGACTAATTACACTGGGAGAATAATTTTGAAAAAATTGTAATTTTTTGCTATAATTTAAGGACATGATAGACAATGTTACATAAAACACCTAGTGATCCTGTTTAAAGACTAGAATATATTTAAGCAAATCTAAAATAAAATATATTGATCATGGCAATTGCCTTTTTTTTTGAATATTTCTATAGTTCTCTGGCCATAATATGTAAAAACAAATGTATTCAAAAACTTATAAAAATAAAGTGAAAAACCATAATATTTATGTCTTTTATGAATACATTTATAATTTTTTGGCTTTGTCCATTATGTACTCAAATTACAGAAAGAGATTACAATTTTTACAAAAATTTTTCTCTCAGTGTGCAATTAAGAATATGAAATACAACATGACCATTGGCACAAATTTACAATTTTTTTTTTTCGTTTTCTGTTATATTAATATTAGAATTACGAGCAAAAAAATATATTTAATTTAAAATTAATACGAACATTACATCTAATATCTTTTTTGCCAAACAAAACAAAATATGCATGTTTCTTAGCAAATGATACAAAACCTGTTACGAGTGGTGCTCGTGTAACGGACTTTGCTTTGCTTCAAATTATACTTTACAATGGCATATGTAAAATTTCAAGTTTAATGCTGATTTTCGTTCGTCGCAACCACCAGCTTCCTTTTATTTTCACTGCGACTTTCATAATACTGATATTTTAAATTAACAGCCAGAAGTAAGGTATCCATTGTGTGACATCAAAGTTAAGAGCGATTGGAAGAAATAAAAAAGGGGTGACAATTGGGTGATTATCGAACAAAAGTATTTAACAAAGGTACAAAATTGTGATTTATGTACAATTGATCCTGTTCCGAATCTACCGCAGTCACGAGTGACTTAATACTTAAAACTTGGTCTTTATTTCCTTCAATGACAAATGTTGGTTTCGACGAATCCCATCCCTGTCATTTGTCCAAATGACAACTGGCGGTCAATATCCGTCTTTTGCTAGAGCATCCAGTCCCACGGCTGATAGAAATTTCTTGATTGAAGTTTGTCGTATGCTCAACGTACGATGAATAACAAGCTTCAGCGAACGTTCTCAGTTAAGTCGCCCAAGCGGCCTGTCAGGAATTCGGGGAGGAATATTGGGTACGGGTCGCCTACAACATACGTATGTTATCAGTTATCAATTCTTAAACAGCACGCTATTTTGTAATATTAAGCTAAACTATAATTATAACAATTGAATATTCAAAATAAATTCCCAATTATAAAATTATAAAATATTTGTCGCATGGAAAAGAAAATATATAACAACATTCTACTTTATGCAAATAAAATTGTTCGGTTCATGAATAAAAACAGAATGAAAAATGAGCGTATCAAATAAAATTGTAATCAATATATAAACTGTATAATTATTATATAAATTGAAAATAAAAGTAAAAGATAAATGATTCTTTACTTTCCCAAATATATGCTCAAGTGCCCTTATATTTTACACTATTCTACTTTATATATAAATCATATTATTTATTTATTCCACTTTACTCAGAAATAATATCTACTGCAATAAGAAAATTAATATTTGTATTTAAAACAGAATGACACGTATAAATGAAAAAAAAATGCTATTCTGGAATATACTAAAAGTGTTACGCAAGCTATGATGACAATACGCATACACATGCTACAATAATTAGAACATTAAAAGTTCAAGAGTATCTTTCATCTAAAAATTAATAATGATCATAAATATTTATTGATATTGGCAACAAATTCAGGTGTAACAAGATATAGTATTCATGTATTTGAAATGGAATAAAGCTGAATCTCTTGAACGTATTTTTTTTTTAAATTTTACTTCAAACATTCATGTACTGAAGTTTATTGTCACATACTATTATAATATGGTTACAAAACGACATCAAGGGTCGCGTCAGCCAAGGTAAAGTATTTTAATAGAAAATATGTGAAATAACGTAATGTCAAATTTTAATGAAATGACGGCTGCCGCTGCACTCTTTTCCAGGATTACAATTTGCTGGAATGTCAATTTTTGACCGCACTAAAAGCAATTTAAGTTTAAAAAAAAAAAGAGGAAAAAGCAAACTCTTGAACTTTAAACGAGCTACAACGAAACTGTTACGTTTAATAATTTTACTTGTTAGATTAAATTGCCTCAACGCGCGACCGTTAAACTGAAAGGGAAAAAGGAAAAGTTTTTATGGGGTTAATAACGACACGGAATCCGGACACACATCTCGCAACGTTATCATCTATTACCGCATCAAGAAACTAGCGAACATTTGAGCGGCAAATTGTTGGTGCAGAAATATGTATCCATGGCTCCAGTCGGTCTCTTTTTAATTCTTATAATATAATAATGTTATATCTCTATATAATAACATTTTACTCGCTATATACACATTTATATTGCAATAAACGATGTCTGAATGTGGTAACGTGTGTACGCATGTTTCCTCTTTTTAATATATCTTTTGTTCCTTTTTTTTGTTGTTTTCTTTTTTTTTATATATATCATTTATTTTTTGTCTCCCCTCCTTATTATATCATTCGTACGCCTATAATATTGTTTCAGGTTACATGCACGTGATGTGAAAGTTGAATGATTACCAGTGCAAGCTTTTGCGCCATAATTGATGCAACTTTAACACACCGAATGGATTAACGAACTATGCGCAAAGTGCCGTCATCGAAAACCATGTGAATCCGGATGCCCGGTCCCTTTGCACGGGCGAATGCAACCCGGTAAAAGGGACCGGGGCACGTTAACGACGGTGATAAACAGTTTCGAAGAACGACACGGGACAAAAATTTGTCACACAATATACAGCCGTATCCTCAAAATGTAATTGACAATCGAATAATGAATTATTCCGCCCACGCCGCGCTATTGGAAAAGCAACGCCCTCTGTGGCCATCGGTATTCCCCGTTATTATTTCCGTATAAAATTATGTTTTACGAATAATTAATTACTCGGTCATCTCTCATTAGAACACGTGTCTTTTAATGCCGTGACGTTTCTTTTTTTTTCTTCTTCTTCTTGTCGATGACGTAAGCATTCGTAAACACCGTCGCAGTAGCCTAATGATTGGAATGTCCCAAGGATTTCACTGTCTTTGATTTGAAACACCATTCTGGGACCCATTCTAAAAACCATGAAGCTGCAAAATTATGACTTCGGGAATATCCCAACGCATCCTTTTATAAATTGGTACGGGACTGTGTTGACATATTCGCGAAGTCATAATTTTGCCGTTTCATGATCTTTAGAATAGGTCCCTTGATTTGTTGACCGCCAAGCCTCGAAATTGATTCAAGCGCGTCACGTGACAATCGTGGGACATTCCTCGTCGTTGTAGATGGAAGCATATGTACGTGTAAACGTGTCCCTGCAAAAGATGTGCGGTGCCTTTTACACAGAGAACTAAAGTATAGTCGCACAAGACGCTGACAATATTTTATAGTTTACAAAAATACCATTATTAAAAGTGATGCGACTCCGTTGGTACAGATCTTGCCGTACAAAATATTGCCGAGGCCTCTCTCGGACGATGGTTTAACTATCATTTCCCTCTCGGTGTAAATATCGACCGTTTCAGTGTAGCGCTCACAACTTTTCAACGGTCAAGTAAACGTCTGCCAAACGGACCAAACAATTAGCAGCGATTTTTTCATTTTTCATCGGTTTGTCACATTATGACCACTTATTTCATAATTGTAATCAAAATCAAGGCATTTTATTATTTTCCATTAGATGTTGCTCATAGTCCGGGTGCTGTTCAGTTGTACATCAATTAAATAAAGTGACATCAATTACATTAATACAAAGGTTAAAATTTGCCAATAATTAGTTCTCACTCCAAATGGATTTATTTGTAACTATGGTAACAAGGTTACACCTTTGGTAACTATGCTTTATTTTTATCTTTTATCATTAATTTGTTGCAGTACTATATAATATAATACTATACATTTGTATTGAATGAAATGAAACGATAAAGCAGTCACAATATGAGACGTTTACTTGACGCCTTTGTTTCACCCTTGGTTTCTCTAAATCTCTTTTTTGTATTGTTTTGTGTTTCAAGATCTTCTTGTTATAAATCTGATCATTATCAACAACGCTAAATTGAGTTGCATTTATTTTTGCAGATTTCAACTTGAAATTGTTAAGTTGCGTTATTCGCGCACTACAGCTACTTCGCTATAATTTCAGCTGTTTTATTTGCATTAATTAATGATAAGTTTCAACAGCTTCTCTACATCCAACTTAAAGTCGAGTAAATGCATTGGTAACGACAATTCAGCAATAACTAATTGCATGGATGTTAATCAATTCAACTGAAATTATTGACACGTAATGGCCAATATAGTGTAAATGCGTATATACAACAATTTGCAATCATCACGCGCATTTGAGTAATGTCTCCTTATTGCTTCAATGGACGAGTAAATTCTTATGAAACAAACTCCAAAATTGAACGAGTTCGGAATGAAATTAAATCAATTTCTTTTTCGTCGGTTCAACTGTTTTCAAATCATCAACTCAATTACTTTGGTAATGGGACGAGAATTAATTTCTTTTGGGTCAGTTCCTTAGGTAAAATTATCAATTGTATAAAAATTTCTGCTCTTATATTGCATTATATTCAATTATGCAATCAATATTCTTTTTTACTGCTTTCAATTTCAAAGTTCAATTATCTTGTTTATTTACAAGCGAATTGCTTTACAGGTGAATTGAAATGAAGTTATTTAAAGTGTGAATAATATGATTCAAAAACAAGATTCACTGACACAGGCTTCAATTTCATCCCAAGTTTCAAACGATCAATGTACAACAAAATTGTGGACAACTGAAATATCTTAACCATCTGGCTCGTACATTTTGTATACTTATAAAAGACGAAAACAAGAAAAAGTATTTAGGTACTTTCGGCGCCGCGCGGCGCGCTATATGAAAAGTGAGCGTGATAATTATTGCACCGCTAAATCGTGCCACAAGTAAACGCAACATTTCTTATTGAAGAAACCACGATACGGATATTAAACGCCACGCGATATAACGAACCGTGAAAATAATTCTACTCTGCGACAATAGGGCGCGCATCGCCTCTCCCTAAGTGATATGCCTCTTACGGCGAAAAAAATGATTTTCGCATTTCTCGTCCGATTTCCACGCCGGTTTCACGATAGAAACTTTGGTTTCATTTAAATATATTCATATATATTTCTATTCTTGTTTTCTTCGCATGATTTCTTTTTTTTTATATACGCTTCAGCACATAATGTCAACAGTTATCGATGCTAATCGATAGGAACAAACACGCTAATTTTACGGAAAACATAAGACGTGCCGCAAATTAACGAATCCCTTAAAAACCATTTACGCGCGACAACTAATTTTCATGACAATATCTGGGTGTCAATGTATGCTTAATTTCGCACCGAATATCAGCGCCGGCACACACAAATGATCCTTAACGGGAAAGAACGCTTTTTCATATCGATCATAAAAATTAGTTTCGCCATCAAATAGACCGCGCCATCTATTTTTTGAACCATCTCTCATAGTGCTTTGAATGGTTAAACATAATGTTACAGTATTTCGATAACATTACGATAATACCACTTACGGCTGCTGCTTTATATATATAGTACCTCTTTGAATTTATTTGCATTATCGAGAATAACATGTAACATATATATATATAATCTGTATATTTTTATATTATATTTATAATATGTACGAGATATAATTAGCTGGCATCGCGCAATGATGTCATCTAACAGTAACAATTTTGTCGTTACATATAAATGTACATATACATATGATAGTATATTAATACGCTTTTATGTATATGTATACATATGTACAATTCATTTAGGTACACTCGTGGATTAAACTTGATTAACATGCTTCGACCAGATCTCAAGGCTCATTCTAATTTCTGCGGATTCTCATTGGGTCAAATCCCTGATTCAACCAGGTGGCACATTTCTGAACCAATTAAATTGTTTGCCAATAGACGAGTGTGAAGTTGGCCGCGAGACAAGGCGACTAACTTCACACGAGTCTCTAATTGTTGTTCCCTCCCTGGTATTTCTTGCATAAATTTTTGTGGATCTTCAACCAAAATTAATTTCTTTACTTTGCTTTAGGTATGCTTTAAGTTTCATTTCAAAAGGAAGATGTTCCATAAATATTTAAGGTACAAATGGAATTGCAAAGAAAGCAAAATTACACTGACAATGGTAAATATTTTATCTAATAATTAAGAATAAGATTTGCCATCAAATTAATGTTATTGCAATTAGTCAATGAACATTCCTAACAAGGTGTGGATTCCTAACAATATTTGCCCACCTTTCCCTTCGAACAACAAATCAACGAAACATGCTACTGGCAGCATCGAAGCACATTAACCATTAACAGTTGCACAAGTTTAATTTTAAGAAGTTCTGTAACTCGACAACATGGTTCTTATGTATATATACATGTACAATATCGATAAAGTGTAAAGATTAATTTAAATGCCACAGGCAAGAAAACAGGTAGTGTTAGAAGACGAAAGGTTTCAAACAAATAGTCAACTGAAAATAAGAGGAGAAGTGCGAAAGGTTGGCGTGTCGTTTGCCTGTGTAAAAAGTGCATTATAAAATGTGACGGTGCGATCCCTAGTGAATGTCCTAAAAGGGGGGAAATAGTGACTCGCGATGGAAAGACACACGTATCGATAAGGGGAAAAAAGGGGGGTGGGGGTTCGGGGAGAAAGAGTTTTGCGGTTCAGGATTTTCATGCAAAAGTCCTGAAGCATTTCTACGCTATATCACATCCTATGTCTGAGCATGTGTGTATTTTATTTTTTTTTTACTTTTAATGTCCTTGTTTTTTGCGTAAACAATTTATTTGCATCTTCCATTTCCTTTGATTAAGCTATATTATATAGGATTTGATAATAACGATTATATTATTATGTGCATCATTGTTGTTCTTGTACTTGAATGCATCGTTCCAAAAAAATACGCATATATAACGGGCGTGCAATCATTACACAATTATACCGTACACGGATTAGCGCAATATATATTTTAATACATAAATATATATATATATTATTTTTTTAATACATATATATAAATATATTAAAATAAAAACTATGCATATTACAACGAAGACATGTACAATAATTTCTTGCCTTTCATTCTGCTTTATTAAACGCGAACACGCCTGTTCTAACAGCATGACATTGACATGATACAATCTCTGATACGTTCCTTTTTATATTATTTCTTTTTATATATATAAACGCAATATTTGCTTCAGCACAGAAACTGCTATAGGAAAACTTTCCAAACTACGGCTTGCAATATAATATTAAGTTTGGAATGCAATCAACTGTAAAGAATTTCGAAATATATATTAAACATTCTCGCGATTTTATTTTTGTAAACGTTAATAAAAATATATCGTGTTGCATTTGAAGGAAATGATATTCAATACGGAGAAAAATTTGGACTAAATTCAGGCCTCGATAACGAGACATTTTTCCCAACAAGTTAAGGCATTGTGAACATAGAAGCTTTTCATTGATAAGTTTACTTGTATTTCTTGTTAATTTACTATAATTTCTTTATCAATTACGGCAAATCAAGCTTCAAGAACTTAATTGCATATATATATACACAGTTATTTCACTATGAGTATGTTTATATTATGTTATAAATGTATTTTTTGTATGAAGATCATTCGGTAAAAACACATTATTAGAATGATCAGAAATATAATTATATTATATGAAGAAGAAAAACTTTGACGATTCATTATTCCTGGACAGAAATGCTAACCAGAATTAAATAGAAATTCTGCTGTATGAAATTGAAAAAGCACTTAATACAGAGATGAAAGGAAATTTATTTCTCTTTGTCAACATTAGTCTGAGAAAAGAACTTTGTATGGTAACTGAATCCCCTTGAAAGGAGCTAATACAAATTTTGTAAAATGGAAATAAACAGGATGATGATACTCTTAGCTAAGTTATGATTTATTATACTATTTATTATTTATCCAAACCAAAGCGTACACCCACCACGTTCTCCCAAAGACGTTATCACAATTTCCGCAAAAAATTATATATTTTCCATTAACTCAATTCTTTACAATTAAAACAAGCTTCATTCGCTTGTTTGTCATTGAATTTAAATAACATTAATATCTTGTACACATTTACAAAGAGCATACAACTGTTCCTACAAATTAATTCAGACATTTCTTCTCGTCTTCAAAAGCTTACACTTTTACTAAAACTTAACGTTGCTACAATTCATTCAATATACTGATCAATTGTTATTCCTTAGTGCTACATTAATCATGCTCTTATTTATTTCGCAATGCAAAGGAATGTAGTAAAATCAGAAAAAAATTTTTCTCCGTGTATTCATGGTAAATCTCAACATTGCTTCCATTGTGTCTTTAATATATTTATTAGTCTTAATAAAGTGTTACTATTCTTGGAATGTCGTGGTTTCAAGGAATGTATTTGAATCTCATTCTACGACCAGTTTTGTTGGAACAAATTATTAGTTAACATCGCTGAAACGAGCAAATGTTAGGTAGACTCTTCCGGACGCAATCTCTTCCTCGGTGTGCGTATTCGATCGCTTTGAACGCAAATCATTCATATTTGGATATGTATTATTAATAACAATTAATGGAAAGCACTTTAAGCAGTACCAGTCCTCTCTTATTTTGATGGCTTAAAAGCTGACTATCATCTATTTAACAACATTAACAAATAACAAGAAAGTCTTTTAAATTTCAAATAACAAGAAAGTCTTTTACTATCCAACGAATCGGGAAGAATTGTCATCGTATACGTTAAAAAGAGTTTTAAAGTGAAATGCCAACGGATGACCAAGTGAGAATTGACATAATCTCCTTGATAATACATATCTGTAAATATAATGTAAAATAAAAATTAATATAAGAAAAACGCAACGTCTGTCAAAAGTTAGACATATTTAGGATTATTTAACTATTTTTTATCTATTGCAACTTTTCTCATAGCCATCTTTTGGAACTTGTACTTGTGTCACTAAAAGATAGCTCTATAAGAAAAATTACGATACATAAAACAGGTGGTTGAAAAAATTTCTAAATACATTTAACTATTGTTAACCATTATATTTTTCTTAAATTAATTATTATCATATAAAATATTTATTTTGGCGGCAATTTTACCAATTCAAACTACTCAAACGTGTGACAAATCACCTTAATGAAACAAATTAAAAAAAATCGGAACTATTCGAATGAATATAATCACGAAGATGAATTGAAATTACGGACAAGCTAAGGGCAAGGTTCTACTGTTGCACGTTCGAACCTCGACTCGAAGACATCCGATCTTAAACGTAAGATAAGATTCCAAGACTGCGGATTATTAAAAATTGATAAAAAGCCATTGACATTCGCTCATTGTCATGCAAATCAATACCACACAAACAGGCATTACTGTACAATTGCCAGAATCGTGCGCAATAGAACATTTCCTTCACCATACCACCTCTAATACCGATGCTTCGTTAACTCCGAACAGTTTAATACAAACTCGACGAATCAATTGCAAATAAAACAAGAAGACAAAATATAAAATATCCCTCCGTTTCGTGTCTGTGCCGTACATGCATCTCTTGAATGTCCATTGCAAACGGTACAATGATTATTTTCAGAAGCAAATTATACAACGTTCTAAAGGATATTGATTTGCACCAAAAGTAAAGGGTTGCCGAAACAATAAAATACGGTATAACAAGTGAAATTGAATATAGACAAGGTAAAATGAAATAATTGGAAGACATCGACATTAGAGAGAGAAAGAGAGAGAGAGAAAGAGAGCGTTATTACGATTTGGTCTGGAATCAATCTTGACCCTGAACAGTCTACCGACTACAACGCGCAAGAAGAATCGGTGGTACTTGTCATGAGTATGCAAGACTAAAATGTATACTTAAGTATGTCGATAAAGTTTCTTATTTTTTTTTTTTTTTTTTTTTTGGCTAAGATTACGGGTACGTTATAATCAAGGGTTCAATGATAGTTTACTTGATCCTGAATGCATCCATCAGCTCGTTCACAGCGGCGTTAGCGGCGGCCTGAGTTGCAGCTTGCGTCACTCTCTGTTGCAGACCGCCCCCGCGACTAAACATATCATGTGCACAGTGGCGTGACAATTGGTTCAACCAAGTTGACATTAATTTTAAGGCTAAGGCAAATTGAATGAGATGGCAAACAAAACACACAACCCTTGCTATAAACCAAATATGTTAAGTCACATATCAGACGTGAATTATGAATGAAAAGCAATTGTGTATGCTCAGTACACGGGGTGAAAAGATATGCAATAATAATTAATAAAGTTTAAACGATATTTACTAGGAAATTGTAGTAATCGTGACATATTCTGTAACTATATTGGGATAAGTACCATGTGCTCTAGTATAAATTAATTCGAACCCAGGTTAGCATAAAATCAGTAGGTTTACTCGAGTAAAGTTACAATTTTTATTAGAGTTTCATGTTTTTTAGCAGGTGTCTAAAAGGGAGAAAATTTATTTGATTCATTCAATTTTAATAATCGAGGTATTAAGGTTTTATGTAAAATGTATTTTTCCCTTTTTCTGGTTTAAATAAAATTTTGGTTCAAAGCTCAAAATATGCTTTTTAAGGGAAAAGTCACTTGATGGCTAAGTTTTCTAACTTTCTAGTAAATATTGTTTAAATTTAGCTAATTATTATTGCATCGTTTTTTCCCCATCTAGTTAAAATTAAGGACTGCCTCGATGAAACGGATTCGCGTTTGGAAAATTTTACTATGCAGGCACCGACATCATTGGTATCAGTTTTGAAAATGTCACTTCACCCATTTTGATGGACTCGTGCAAAATGTTCTTTTAATTATCAATTCTTCTTTCATTCTTCTACGGTTTTCTGGCTTATTTACAATCAACATGTCAATCTGATTAAGTATTATAGGAACATATTTTTTTACAATATGTTACAAAGTTTGAGGGAATATTAAAAATACTTATATA
>JABFPN010004857.1:0-14244 GCA_022817305.1 Leptoteleia sp. ZL-2020 | reverse complement strand
TAAGACATGTGACTTATAAATTGTAGGTCGGGAGTTCAAATCAAGGTGGGATTAAAGTAAATTTTTTTTTATATAGAAATGCTTTGTTAGCCACTATGGCTCGACTGTGGCTCCTGGCCACATCCCATAGTCGATCCATTGCGGCAACACGTGTGGCTTATTGTGGCCAAGACTGTGGGCTCCCGCATGCCACAGTCTTAGCCACAGTGCTGCCATAGACTCTGCCACAATGTTTTTTCCACGCGGGACATTATATATTGATGGGTGGCCACGAAATGGGCTGGTTAAATTTCAAACTCATTTCCCTATCGGAATCAGTTTTTCCGAGATTTCTCCCTGAAGTGAAATTTCAGTAAAGAAATCGAACATTCGAAAGTGAAGTATATTATATTTTCTGATATTAATTTGCACAATAATTATAATAGCATAAATTTATCAGGCGATCGAGCATTTCAATACAAAAAAGAAATAGCTATAAAAATTCCGAGCAAAGACAAATATTTTTTCTAAGAGTTTAAAAGTATGCCGTAGTATGTAAAACAAAGGCGCCGTTAACTTTGCAGATTATGCATCGGTTACTTTCTTAATACTTTGCGAGATTATAAGATTTTGTTCATTTTGCAAAGGGGAAGTTTCGGCGGAGCTTGATAAACTAGTTTACGCGCATACGCTTCGCGAGAAATCGCACTTTGAGCCAAATGCTGCGTTGCCAACGGTACAGAATTTGCGTGCAAGAAAATAACATATTTACTTCGCACTGTCAAAGGAATTAAATGTTTACCGCTTCCCACGCCAGTTCCAAGTGCAAAGAATCGCGCTTTTAAGTCATTCTTTTTTTCTCTTTTTTTTTTACATTTTTCCGGGCATCAAAAGTTAAACATCGAATAAACTTTTTCCTAACTTTTGTCTCCTAAAAAAAAAGCATGCTGCTTTCATACTTTTGCAAAGTCCACTTTAATTATAATACTAATTAATTACTTTACGCGTCTCGCACGACTCAAGATAATTTACGATGGAAATAAAAGACGTTTGTTTACAAATATTCATAACTGCGTCTTGAAGTGATTCATATTTTACCAAAAGCGTAATTTCTAATTAATCCTTTTACCCCGAGAACATTTCAATTATCGTAATTATAAATGCACAGTTGATTATAAAGACAAACATACCTTTACGCGACGAACATTTATCGTTGTGAGAATTATACGGTTCGATACGTGACATTATTCTATGATAATTAAAAGAATAATGAATCTAGAAATCAAATCCTCCGAGTTAAATGGAAGGTAAAAAAATTAGTGTTTTGATTGTATTAATTTTTATGTAAATTAGAACGATTAATGGCCCATATATGTGGCTTATATGTCCTCGTATATGTAGCTTATATATCCCCATTTATGTCGCATACATTTTTACCTGGAATGCTGGTATAATTATTGTGAATTTAATTAAACTTTTAAAGTTATTCAAAAAACAAACTAAAAGATGTAAGGTAAAGATACTTCCAGTTACTATAATTATTTGTCCAGCTATGATATTTAATAACATTACAACTATACAAATTCGGAAAATCGGATAAATTTCCTCTAATATTCAAAAAACTAAAATTGTCATCTGCAGAATACACTGTCAACTTTTCAATCATTCATTACATTTGGAAAACTTTCACCTGTCTTATTAAATGATGGATTGGACTTTTTAAGTAATCGGTTAGAAAAGGGTATACAATGTTGTATACAATAGTTATTGTATTTCCCGTAGATGTCCGTACACTAAAGTATAAAGGCACTGAAAAATTAAATGAAACGAGCCAGTTACTTCCGTTGAAAGTTTCCGGACTTTTATAACTATATATATCTGGGACCAAGCGAGGACCTCTTCTGATTGAAGTTGCCAACCATTCAGAAGGATATCCCCCGTAGGAATATCTCCCGACGGATTTCCGTTTGCTAACTGCCATCGTCTTGCTTGGACAATTCATAATTGGGCCGTTGCGGAGTTTCCAACTCCCTGCCAAAGTCACCGGCGACTCGACGGAGTACGATCCGGCAATACTCATTGTATTTACTTTCGCTAACTTTATCGATGATTGCCCGCAGTAAGTGTCGCTAATATAATTATGCATTATGAAACAGGCCATAGTTTCCAACAAGCCTTCTAATTTTCGACATTCGCAACAGGAATGCTCGCTCAATTCTGACGAATAATAATGATTAAATGGCTAAAAATGTTCGACTGCCTGGACACCAAAAAAATTGATATTAAAAGAAGACATTAATTTTCTCAAGGTTTGCCATTAAGAGTCGAGATTTAAAAAGATCGAAACAGGAAATAAGGTAGGAAGAAGTGAAATAAGGAAGGAGGAAAAATAAAACAACCAATGGGCTCATCCAAAAATTCCCTTTGTAGCAATTTTAGATTTCCAAATGTCTTTAAAAAGGAAGGGAATAAAAAGGTGTCGTCGCCAATACCGCATCGGATCTGCGAAAGCTCGAAATCCCATTTTCGAAAGTAACGTTGCAATACCTTTTTCGCCAGTTAAAAATGAATTAACAGGGTAGGGTGTGTGCCATTTCGTCGGAGTAAAAAAATATGAATTCCCGGGGTGATTACCGATTCCCAATAACTTATATATATGCTATGCATTTAAAATGCCCTCAACATCTGTCCTAAATTCTGGGAAATCCAATAAAAGCGATCCATCGTTTTGCGATAACCATTTACGTTCTCGGCGAAAATAAAATACCCCGCCGAGTCGTGGGAAAGCCAAATATGTTTTCAAACTTTGTTTTTATCTCGCCCCCACCCCCCCTTTGTCTCGGTGATAAAATTATTTGCCATCGCGGAATCGGTCCAACTTCCGCGTGACCTTTCCTTCCCCCTCCCCCGCCAGCCTTCCCCGCCTCCTCCTCCTCCAGAATTTCCGCTTTGAGAGCCCCGATCTTGAACCCTTTGACTCGGCGCCGGAAGTAAATGACGGAGTAGGAAGGACCGCGCAAGGCTCATTATTATTTACGAATTCGAGATCGACTCCTGGATTCGTTGATTATAAAGAAACACGAGAAGCAAATCAACGACACGCGATAAAATGGCGCTTTGATCTACGAATCGTAAGTTACGGCCACTCAAATTGACGACCGAGATGAATACGGCCGGGGAACGATCAGAGGCCATTTCTTCGTATCCTTGTCTAACGTTTGAAAGGTGATAACTCACGACTGAACGACCGGAATGAAGATTTATCATGGGTTTATCGTTTAAGTCGTCGGTGGCTTTTTCACTCGCAATCTTTTGTAGTGAAATGAATCACGAGACACGGCTTTTCGTTAACAAATGTTATCATTAATGGCATTCGAGGAAAAACCGAGTTAGCGGGGGGTTTGGGAACGCGTTAAGGGAAAAATTTGTTCGGTATTAAAGGGAGAGGCTATATATACACCTATCGACCGTAGTAGAAAGTCTGAATGGAAGACAGGTGTTTTATTTCAAGTCGAAAGTTGAGAATTTCGGTGTCAAATAGTCGAATAAAAATTTAACGCAATTTTGCCGGCATAATCAATGAGATTTTTGTGACAAATTTGAATCCTTTGGATCGCGTAATGTGTCACATATGAGGAATTCGTGAAGTCCAAATCATATATGTGATACGTATTTATTTTTAAGTGAGTATAATGGCAATAATATGATTTATCGTAATTCATAAATTACAAAATTAAATTGTTTTAATATATTTTCTATTGAATATTATGCTTGATGATTACCAATAATTTTCAAATTTGTTAAATTTAATACATTTTATACTCTATTGATTTTGGATTCGTGTTTCTCGCATACGTATACATCTTTTATATTTAATAAAACAGCTATACACTGTAATATATATGTTTATAAATACAAATATATACTGACTTATAAAAAATGACACATACATGTTTACGTATATGTATATTTATGTCGTCCAAATCATGTATATTACATATATGTTCATTTTTACACTAATCAATTATTATGAAGATAATATCATTCTTGATATAAATTTTTTTACTGAAATTGTCAGAACAACGCACTTTATATTTTGTATTTATATAAAGCAAAATATCATAATTCAAGACTGACGTTTGGAAATAAGTGAAGAAAGACACATCCTATATTTTTCATAATCTATCAGAGGACAATGAATTGTTGAATGGAAGAAGTTTTTGTTGAGAAACAATTGACGATTTTGGACAATAAATGATCATATGCAAACGGGGATAGCTCGGATGGGACACACAATACTATTGTTGAATAGATGACATGATAATAGGGACGATACATAGACGGATTGCTTGGCCCAAATAGACAGCTGGATGAGTCGGATAAACAATGATACTGTCTAGGGTTGTTTGAATTATTTGGTTCATACTATTGCGGTTTATATCATTTTATGCGTAATTATAGCACATTTTATTCTTCCTTAATATTAGGCGGAATTTATTTTAAATTATTCGTGATTTCGAAGTGGATTCATTGATTAAAAACTATTATCAAATTTAATTCTGCCTTCATTATTGTGGCAGGTATGTATTTGATATTTAGATATGCAATTTATCAAACTAGAAAAACTTTCTTTGCCTCAAAAAAAAAAGAAAAAAAATTATACCAATTATATAAACATGAACAACTTCTAACACTTTCATGAAATTTTTATATGATTTACACAAAATTTTTCGCGCAGAAAAGTTTTCATGTACGAGGAAACATCATCTACATATGTTCGGTAACGTCAAACATAATGTGATAAAAAATTTTTACGAATCGACTAAACTTTTCGCAGAAATTTAAACGTTTGTTAACTTTCTTAAGCCCCTCGTGTGCACTATTGAAATTCATTTTTCATAAAATTAAATTTTTCAATTTTCAATATTATTTCAATAATATGTATATAAACAATTTATTCTTAACATAGTTTTAATTCAGATTAATTTATAATAAAATGTTTAAGTTATAAGCTCAGTTAAATCAGTTATAAAATTTTCATTTCTCATTTCTGTTAATTTAAATGGATTAAAAAAAATACTTGTCAATTGTTTAATGTTATAATTAAAGTTCCTCACGAACGCTTTTATACTTGCAATATTAACTACTTATAAATCACTTATTATTTATTACGGCAATTAAAATTTCAAAATATTTCATTTTCAAATTCGCCCAGTTAATATATTCAAATGAAAGAGTATATTAAAACATTGGGATGAGGATTCGAAAATGCAACAAAATTAAACGAACATTTCAGCACTGTAACAAATATTTACTTCAATTCTGACAAATGTGAAAAATACGTCAGAAAGTTCGTATGAAGCGTTGAAAGTAATTTTTCTTCTTTTTCGCCGTAAAAATTGTCCCTCGAATTTGTCAAAAGTTCTCACGCGGGGCAACTTCGCTGCCGGTCTTAAGCCAAGGCAAAATACGAAAATTTCATTAAACTCGAACGGTGACTTAAAGCGGTGCTTTTTCCTGAGATAACGATTACGGCTAAATGACGTTAATATTAATTCGATGTAGCGCTAAAGGCGCAACCAGAATGCGGCGTCGAAATAACGAAGAGAGACGCGCCAACGATGTGTGCATCGATTCAATAATTCATCGCTGCAGCCGTCGCCACATTCGAGCTCTTAAGAACAGGAAAATCGCCCGAGTTCAGGGCTACGGATCATGTTAACAATTCGCTTTATGCTGCGCAGCGACCGAGGGAGCGCTATATTTGAACGTGAATAATTATAAATATGAATAATTATTCGCATTCGCGATAACAGAATTTCGACCCGACTTCTCTCCGGCTGGCTTAGCCTTATTTGTTCTACCGCTTTATTCGCTAAAGGGGTGACACTTTTTAACGGGAATAAACAATAAAGAATAATAGATGCCTAACAAATTGTAAACATATTTCAAACAATAAAAAAGTATAATAATTATATTGGTAAAAAGTTAAACATTACATAAATTTATACCGCATGTACGCGGTGAGAAATAATCTAATATAAATTCTTAACATTGTTAGTAAAATGGTCGTATATTTGACAGAGTAAAAAAATTACAAACAAAATTAAGGCAATAATAAATATCAGTCTGCTTTCATACAATAATTCTCGACAAATTGATACGATTTACTAACTTAAGATAGTAATTTTTTAATTTTGTCAAACACATGACCACTTTACTAACAATGTTGAGAATTTTTATTAAATCATTCCTCCCCTCGTATATATTAAATCTGCTTAAATATTGCAGCAATGAAAGAAATTATAATTGAATTTAAATGCAACTTATGATACTAATACTAATTTTAACAATAAAACATTAATTTTACAATTAAATAGTTATGTTCACCAATATATATATAACTTTGAATCAGATTCAGTTTTTATGAAACAATTACTAACAATTTTTCAAAACTTAATTAATTGAGAATTTACTGAAATAAGTCTTCTATGAAAAGAAATAAAATAATAATAACTGTTCTATACTAAAATAATAATAAATGCTCATTTCTGCAGCATATGTAAGTTCCAATGTATTCAGCTAAAATGAAGTCGACTCATAATGAAGAATAGTTTATCTTATCAGAAATGTTTATGAGAATGTAATATTGGTTTGCTAGAATTGTTGCGAAAGTAGATAATTTTTGGGGTTAAAATATGAAACTGTAATACCGTTGGATCGTTTAGCGGCTTATGTTAAGACATCTTGAGCAGTGAAATTATTCATATGCTGAATCGACAATCCTGGTGTTAACCTAAATTGAAATATATATGTTCACAACAAAACGTTTCGTTGGTTTAACCTTAAGAACGTACGGAACTCTTCGTATGTAATTAACGGAGTTGAATAATGTTCATATATTTATCACTGAAAAGTTACCACTAAAGTTAGTGGCAGCATTACCACTTGAAAAATAATCCGCGAATAGAATAATATTGCGATATAAATTGAACTTTCCTTCCGATCAGTCATTTATTATAACATTAAATATTTTTATGACAAATGTATTTTAATATTATATTGCATAACATTTCCCGTGCATTATTTCATTAATTTAATTGGTTTTAATTAAATTCAGATGTATTTAAAGAAAATATGGTTATGAAATTTCAACTGGCATTTTCAACAATACGTGCTAACATTTTCAACAGTGTTGCGTTGAAATATATGCGAAAGAAAACACGTTTACAAATATTATTCGAGGACGAAAAAGCAAAGTGAATGTAAAAGATGAAATGCAAATAAAACTAAACAAGCAACGTCTATTTGACTGACAGGATCAAACAAAAATACATTACTGCGAATAAATAACACAAGGGGTTACAACTAAAATTATTTTTTATCATTAAAAAAATGCTTTCAAGAAACGTTTTTGTCTATTCACGTTGATATACCAATGAAGGAAAATCCATAACCAAAGCTTCATATTGGAAATTAATAAACGTGAAATTCTTAATGCAAAATGTTAGCAAATAATTTTGTATAATTACTAAAATTAATCTGAATTTAAGGTTTCTATTTTTTTATCTTCTTGCAAGTCGTAACTGATGAAGTCAGTGATAAGAAAAGTAATAGTATGTATGCGAAATAGCAGAACATATAAATGCTGTATGTATGTTTACCATTCAGCAATATACTATATTATGTCCTATTTATGTACATGTCACATTTATAGAAACATATAAATCACATACTTAGATTATTTATGTGCTCTAAATCATATATGTTACAGATGTTTAATTTTACACGAATTTATTTCTTACAAAAGAAATATTTATTTAACCATAAACTGTCATATTTCCAGCGTAATGCCACCTTTCTCTATACTTTAAACAAAATGTTCCTGCTCGTTATATCTGGAACCTACACTTTTATTAACTCTATAAAACCCTACAAGTCTTAAAGAATTCTACACTGAGAAAAATATAATAATAAAATCTACTACACATTCTGGCATTCTGAGACTTTATGCTCCAATGTTAAGAACATTACCAGACAGTCTGGTAAACGGTACCACTTTTTCATGTACCAATTATCAGAACTGTAGAACTTCTTCTCACATTGTTGAGCATTATTTTATACAGAAACACAGAGTCCACGATTACTATACTATTTTTCTCAAGTATATAATTCAAATTTAACTTCCGTTTGGGTAGGTACCATTCATGAATCTCCCACCTTAAATGCTACTCATCGCTGTAAATTGAAAACTTTGGAAAAAAAGAAACTTACTACGTCTGATTACCGAGCGTTTTACAGATCGTTTTAAAGGGTTAATGCAGTTTAGATTGGCGTGCAATATCGTAAAGCAACGGGGAAGGCGTGTTTGCGACGGTGGGCGCAAAGCCACGAGGAGCTTGTTCCTCGTGGGAAGGATTCCCAATGCCAATCAGAACCGATCGTGGTATTATCGTTTGAGGATTGAAGAGGGAAACCTTGCGGAAGCCCGGTGGGAGGCCCGGGAGATTGTTAAATTTCACGTTACGGCCTGGCCAGATAGATTTTAATGGAGTTGATATCCAGAACACGTATTCACTTTGCTCGCACAGCGCCGGCTCACCGGAGACAAGTAATGTTGGCTTGACTCTTTCGTAACATATGTGAGGGAATGTGTTTGCATTTATATGACTACGTGATGGTCTCGGACGGCATTAAAGCGCATTTCGCGATGCGTAATTAAAATTTTACGCCGCCACGATTTTATTAGACTCGCCCTTCGATTTACAGCGGGACAGTGGCGGAGATAGAAACAGTTTTGCTTAAACTGCTTTTGAATGTTCATTTCCTAGTTGTTGGGCAACAGTATTTTGTCCTCCTTTTTTTTTATTAATATACTAAAACACTTGATGGTAATTAATTTGGACTTTAATTTTAATTACTGGTATTTAACTCGTATTGTCCAAGCTCTGAATAATAAATTGTTCAGTGGGTAAGAAAATTATCTTACCTTGCATATTTTATAGAAGCATTTATTTGTGCAAACATCAAACTTTGCTGATTACAATTTATTAGAAAAGATGGATGATTGAAGAACAATTTCTTGTCGCTCAACATTTTTGGGGGATTATTTAGCCAATCGAATATAATATATATAATTTATTAACGGAATTACGTTTTGTAATACTTTTTTATCGGTTAATAATCATAAGTTAAATAGATTGAAACATCATTTAACATTTTTATAAAGATATATGTTTAAGGTACTATTATCATCTTATTTGTCATATTTATAACATTTTGTGTTATAAAAACAACATTATTTAGTTAACTCAAGGAAATCTCTTTCCGCAAGTACTCTGCATAGATGCGACGCGGTTTTATAAAGTCTGTTTATTCGGCTCATTTAAATGCTTATAGGGAGAACTATCACTTTCCTTACGCTACGAACAGCAGATCTATACGTGCAAAGAATATCTGACTACTGTTCTAAGTAGAAAAAAATATTACCATAATAGTACTAGTAAATGTGAAATATAATAAAATAAAACTAACTAACCATTGAAATTAAAGATTATGTAATATATATGTTTATATATTAAAACCAATCCACCTAATTCACGTATAATAATTTTATACTAAATGACTTTGACTAAATGACTTACACTGAGAAAAAATTACTGTTTTTAACTGTATTTCAGCTACATGACCGTCTTTTAATACACCGAGAAAAATAAATAGCATATTTAGTAATAAATCCTGGAATACTGAACCTATACGTTCTTTGTATGCGTATCACTTATAATTTTTGGGAATTTTTTCTATACACATTGAATAGTATTCTATGTTTATAGAACTGTATGCATTACATATACTTAGTTTTTCCATAAATTATTACAGTTACACCTACAGAGTACATATAGGTTCAATACCCCAGAATTTATTGATAAATATACTATTTCATTTTTCTCAGTGTAAAAATTACTGTCCTTTAAAAGCAAATACACTAGTTTTAAATGTTACATTTATATATAAAACAGAAATTTTTCCTTTTAAAAAACAGTAATTTCTATTAAAAGACGAACATGTAGCTGAAATACAGTTAAAAACAGTAATTTTTTCTGTCATATTTCTCTCAGTGTATATCTAAAGTTACAATTTGTAATTTAAAGTGTTTAACATTTGAAAGTGATAATTAAATTGTTCAATATATACACTATAATCGTATACTCAACAAAATTTATTTTTCACTCATATTTACTACGAAACGTACTAAAATTTAGTTACTTTTTACCGTCTAACAAATGAACATTATAACTCTAACGATTTTTAGCATCGAGCTATATATATAATACTTTAAAATTATAATTTAATAAATGTTTGAAAAGGTCAACATTGGTTCTTCCCGGTTATTTGTTAATTGAAACTGATTAACAAACTGACAAGGTACATTTTTCCAGCAATTCATTCGTGACGTTTCAAAGCCGAGGCACACCGTACGCGGCGACGTAGCTAAAGTACTTTTTCAAAATAAATGCGTTATATAAACAAAAAATTTGATATGCAAATAAAGTCCGTCGCTGTTTCGCCAAACAGTATAATGAAAAACGATTTTTAACAAACTTTTTTTTGGAATGCAGTTAAAGTGCATTTATCTCGAAACCGCGCTTTTCAATATGTCCGACAGATTATTCGCTTAATTCGCTCGTGGCCAATCGAAAGCGTCGCCCTCGCAAAGCAATACGTCCCAAAATCTCGAGCAGTACGAAAATATTAAAACATTAATAGAAAAAGCCTGCTTTTATTGAATAACAAGAGTAGAAAAAATAATGGTGAAGGGACGGGGTTGGGGGTTGGGGGGAGCTGGCAAAAATGGTGCACGATCCGGCTTTTGTTTGTCCGCTGTTGTTTTGGCCGTGGAGGCGGCCTTTTGCGGCGACTCTTGTTGGCCCCCCGAGACACACACTTGTATAGGGCTGTGATGACGGCGAGCAGCTTACGCCAGCGCCAACTCCGACTCCAACATCACGCTTTACCAAATTGACTCATCCGTAATTCGAAAATCGTTACTTCCTACAACTTGGACGATAATTGGCAACATTTAATATCGTGACATTAAATTAACACTAAGTCTATTTATGCCGCAATTGACAATAACATAAATTGATTCCAATTAAACTGACTTTAGTATTTAACCGATAAGAATCTTCGACGCTCCAATTTTCTTCTTTTTCTTCTCTCTGTTTTCAAATCTAACCTCAAAACCGAGGTTAAGGGAAATTGCGTCGTTTATGTAAAATATTCAATTGTGAATTGAATAGTAATTCAATTCAATTCAATTTTGTTTGTTTAATGTTGTTGTTAAACGAACAAGACACTACTTACATGTGAATTTTTAATCTCTTATCAAGTAAAATACTTTGTAAGAAAAAAATGAATAAATTCAAATACAAGGATAATTCAATTCGTTCAAGTACAAATCATTTTTGAATTGTCAAAATAATCATAACGTTTTATCTTGAAAGGCTATATAAATTTTTATAATGTATAAAAAATCAAAAATTATATTTTAGTCAAAGTTTTTCATTGCGCAAAGTAATCGGCACATTAAATTTGATTGATTATAGAAAAGAAGGGTTAGAATTGATCTTGAATGGCGAAAGCAAAGTTGAAATCTCGGCAAAGTTTGTCAAGTTACGTTGCGTTTTCTCGTGATTTCCACGTAATTGCACGTGTTTGTATGTATATATTGAGGCGAGCTAAAATAAGTGCTCGTGTTTACAGCCGCTGATTAATGTTTGTTGATTTGGATGTTTGAAAAAGTGTGTTACTCGAAGGTTAATTGTCGCGGCTTGGATGTGGCTTTAAATAAAAAGGAGGAAATTAATTTTATCGTTGCCATTTACGATCCGTCGTGATTTTTCTTTTATCTAAAAGCTATGAGTTGGACAATTAAATCAACGCCCGGCCATTAAGCGCGTAAAGTGGCCGACTTGGTGGATTAACGCGGTCGGCTGTGGCGCGCGGGCGCGCGGGCGCGCGGTGGCTCGGTGGCTCGGTGAAAAGCGACGGCGGCCAAGCTGACAAATTATGACGCTGACAAAACTATTTACTGAAGCGATTTTCACGCTTGGTATTTCGTGAAATTGGAGCAATCGCAGTGGACGGCGTAACAAGTCGCTTCCTGCTTGCCGTTTCGAACTTTTGCCGTCGCGTCCTGTCATTTTCTCGTAACGACGATTTTGCCACCGTTCGACTTGAGCGTGCAGCCTCAACACAGCCTCAACTCTCATCTTTCCTTCAATCAAAACTTTCCTTCTTCTTCTTCTTCTTCTTCTTCATCTTCTTGTCACTCTCTTCTCGCCATTCATCATCAACTTCTCAATTCATTCTTCTCACCTTAAACCTACACTATACCTACAAAAATAATTTTCCATGCCGCTAACAATTTCACATACATGTGTCTGCTCCGTTCAACATTCTAATGTGCTTTTGGGGTGTCAGTTTATTCGGGACGGGGGTGGCGGCAATTATTGGAAAATTGAACAAAGGAAAAGACAGCACATGTGGGGCATCAAATGACAGAGAATTTTCTTGAGAATAATAATTTTACATTTACATATCCATTAACTTTCTGCAATACCGTAATTGGGAAGTGCGTCATTTATCAAAAAATCAAAGCATCATTACA
Source organism: Leptoteleia sp. ZL-2020 (assembly GCA_022817305.1). Taxonomy (NCBI): domain Eukaryota; kingdom Metazoa; phylum Arthropoda; class Insecta; order Hymenoptera; family Scelionidae; genus Leptoteleia; species Leptoteleia sp. ZL-2020. The sequence goes on along the minus strand of JABFPN010004857.1, from coordinate 1,595 downwards.
TTCAAAATTTGCGATCAAATGAATGTTTTGATGGTTCGATTTTTTCATTAATGAAATACTTGCCCCTCAATTAATGGTATTAAAAAACGAAATCAGTAAATAGTTGAAATGGCCATCAATTTTTTGTCATTCTTCTTTTGGTCTTTTTGATTTACTTGGCTGTATTCAAATTCCTGCAAATTAGTGCGCGCAACATTACGTAAACGATTTGATTGGAGGAGTGGAATTTCCGTACGGCAAGTTCTGAATGGGCGCCGATAATGATAAATAATTAGTTGTGCCGAATCGTCGTTGAATCTCGATTAATGAAAGTTGATTGAAAATCGACATTAAAAATATCCCTCCGTTGGAGAAGTTAATATAATGGAGCAGAGAGCGAATCCTGCATTTGGCATTCGATACTTTGACCTTTTAAGCCGTTTACCAAACCTCTTTATTAATTTTCCTCCATATATTAAATTTGCCTTCATTTTGCTATATTCAATACCACTCAACAAACTTTAACTCATTTAAACTTGCCGCCAACAATTTTTGGCGCTTAATTCAAAATAAAATGACATTAACCGGGAGGTCACCTTTGGACCAATTCATCGCGGTATTGCTTGGCCAAAGAGAAGCTGTACTTGTTAATTATTCAGGCACGATAATTAAATTAGGTTTCTAATCGTTGGACCAGAAAAATTCTTTACCGAGAGAAACTGCCAATTTATGAAGCATTTCGGCCTTGCTTCGAATCTCATTTTAGACTTGAACCGTCACAAGGGTATCATTCTTTTTTCTCTCCCCCCTTCCATCCCGGATATTTAATAATAACTGATTACAATTCAGGTTAATGCTTATTCTAAAAACTATTCATTACAAATATAGCTAAATTAGATTGATAAATTGTAAATAATTTATCGTCACATTATAAATGGTTCAATTTGTCTCCTGGGCTGTAATCTATTTTTTTTACACATACTCTACATTAAATTTCGCGCCAAATTATTTAGAAGGAAACCAATTAGTGGGGAAATTTCCGGTGCACTTTTGACATAGAGTAGCGGTAAAGCGCGCTCGACTGGCCACTCGGAGCTTAACTCCGTTCGATCCCTCGATAACAACATTTTTCTTTCCAACATTGTACAAGTTATATTTTATAAATGTTACTATGTCATTTAATAAGGAATACTACAAATGCACGCGTATGGCATACGAGTTAATATTATCAAATAGGGCGGCTGCACCGAGGACGCGAAATTCCTCTCGCACTCTTAAAAAAATCATTTCAAATTCACAGGAATCGTTTCAAAATAAAATGATATTCTGGTTAAAATAACGAGAAGAGGATTTCGTGTGAAAATAAGAGGAATATCATTTGTAGTTCATATGAATTCTGTGTAAAATAAAAGTAAGTTGTTTCTCTTCCTTAAATTTTGTTATTAAAGAATGTGACAGGTGAAAACGTAACCTATATATATCCGATAAAGCATGTACGATCAGTGTGGAGAATTCTAGGTTCGGGGCTCGCACTTGAAGTTAGTAACGAAGCGTTCAACAGTGTTCAACAAAACTGCGTAAGTTGTCTGTCGCACAATATTCGGCGTCCGAATGAC
>JABFPN010004856.1:0-14248 GCA_022817305.1 Leptoteleia sp. ZL-2020 | reverse complement strand
GTGTAGTAGTACGAGTGTCTTTAAGAACCTTAATACTGGTCAACAGAGGTCGTGAATGGCCGAGTGGTAAGACATGTGACTTATAAATTGTAGGTCGGGAGTTCAAATCAAGGTGGGATTAAAGTAAATTTTTTTTTTATATAGAAATGCTTTGTTAGCTACTATGGCTCGACTGTGGCTCCTGGCCACATCCCACAGTCGATCCATTGCGGCAACATGTGTGGCTTATTGTGGCCAAGACTGTGGGCTCCCGCATGCCACAGTCTTAGCCACAGTGCTGCCATAGACTCCGCCACAATGTTTTTTCCACGCGAGAAGTTAGTAAAAAGTGTCAGCTTTCTAAGAATCATTGTCAACAAATTGATACGTTTTACTAACTTAAGATTGTAATTTTTCAAGTTTTGCCAATATATAACCAGTTTACTAAGAATGTCAGTAAATTTTATTAATCTTTTCTCTCCGTGTACAATTGGCCGAATGTCGTGTTGACAATGCAAAGCTATCCGAATTTTCCAGCCATTAATATTGCAGGACCGATAATTGAATTCGTTTGTTTAAACGGGCACGTGTCGATAAGTTCAACGGTGCAGCGAGAGGAATTTGTTTTAGAAGTCACTGATATGTTACATTGAGAAAAATGTGACCGAAAAAATTACAGTTTTTAACTGTGTTTTACATATATATTTTAGTAAAAATTAGTGTATTTTAAAAGGAAAATTTTGTGGCGTTGGTGTGCGTACTACTTTTTGTAACACGTGGACGGAAACTGGCTGATTATAAACGAGGGCGGAAACTAGTCGTTTTCCGATCTAGGGTTAAAACCAGCAAGTTTTGGTCCTAGAACAAAGAATTTCCGTTCTCGTCTATAATCAGGTTTTTTCCGTCTTTTAAACAGACAAAGATTATTAGAAATTACTGACATTGTTAGTAAACTGGTTATATATTTGCAAATTTTGAGAAATTACTATCTCAAGTTAGCAGAACGTACCAATTGGTTCACAATTATTCTTAGAAAGCTAACACTTTTTACTAACTTAGGATAGTAATTTTTCAACTTTTTCCAATATAAGACCAGTTTACTAGTAACGTCAGTAATTTTTATATATATAATAAATAATTGTTCGGTTTATTCGTTGCCAATGGCTATTCTCAAATTCTTTTTTATTTTCTTTTAAAACCATATTCTTTTAAATAATAGTTATTTACGGTCAGATCTTTAAGTTTACCTTCAAGTTGACACTTGGACCAATGTCATGGTAAATCCCAAGAGTTTTAATTTTTAATAAGTTTACGAAAGTACATTATGTGGATCGATTATTATATGCATTTCTATTTTAATTAATAAAGCAAAATATTTTTAAACACACTCATACAATATTCAGTACTTTCTTATAAACATGAAGAACCAGACACAGTGCTCTTTCTAAGTCTTTTTATTAACATATAATTATATATTTACGTTCTATGTTCCGTCCAATAATGTAGATCTCTTCTGAGCTACGAATGCATAGCTCTATATTTAATTTTACTGCCAATTGTCTGGTATATAATAAAGAAATCGGACAACTATTCAATAATTAATGTTACAAATATTTGAGATTTAAATTCAGGTAAAATTAAGCGATCCTTGATACGTAGCTGAGTATAAATATTGAACAATTATCCGGATCACGGTGTGCCATTAGGAATAGTTATTGGCAAATAATATATGACGCGTCAAATGTATATAACGAACATCACGTTGACGTCGATATTCTAATTTTATTCCCCTAATTATTTATAAAAATTCCGATTAATTTTATAATACCGCGAACTTGATAATTTGTTCTTAAAGTACAAGTACACCGCGGATGTTTCAGATTTATATCCATCTCTCAATAAAAATTACCGTTTTTTTAAAAATAAAATATTTCTATTTCGTTTATAAATATAAATTGTAAATTTAGTTTGCTTGCTTTTAAAAAACAGTAATTTTTAATAAAAGATAGATACCTCTGAAATACATTTAAAAACAGAAATCTTTGCCATATTTTTCTCAGTCTATTTTAAACAAAATTACATTGGAATAAGGACATACGAGAATATTAATAATCAGAACTTTACAAAATTGTCCCGCTTCTACTCCCAAAGCAAAAAAAAAAAAAAAAAAAAAAAAAATGAAAAAAGAGGAAGAAAAAGTAGTTTTGTGCGCACCAACAATACGCTTAAAAGTCGAATAAGGACGCGATTGCATTACGCGAATTGCGCAACCTTTTCATTATTAAATTCACAATTAACTCCCTCGGCGTCCCCCAATTTCAACCGACGGCAATTGGCCGCTCCTTAGAATTTTTCGCAAAACCCTCGAGGGGCAGCGATTCTCTTCCGATCAATGATTCCTCATCGAACCGGATTGCCGCGCGAGCGAACAATCGGATTATTGACAAAATGTTCGAACTGTACGGGCGCAAAGCGCGCGCGTCATTACGGCGAGAAACAATCCCCGCGAGAGAGGCCGCGCTCGTAAATGACGGTCGGACTGGCGCGAGGGACGGCGGTGGTGGGGGTAAGGAGCAAGAAGCCCGCTCGTACTTGTACCGGTGCGCGCGCTCGGCGGATGACTGCGGCCGAGCAACACAAATCATAATTAAAGCGACGTCGTGTACCAATCATCGATTACAATTTCGACAAGCGTGGCGCGTTTCTCCGCGTAACCGAACCCCGGGCATAATTAAACACGATGATATCGGCTTACGTACGATAATTTCTACACGGCTCTCGTACCGCGAGCGCGCCCGAGCGCACCTCGAGCGGGGTCGGCGGCGGTGGCGGGGCGGTGTGGCGCGGTGTGGCGCGGGGCAGCATTTTGTCAGGGCGACCGGACTTTATTAGCGAAACTAGTTTTGAAACGGATACGAGGCTGGAACGTTAAACCGAGCGGTTGAGTTGGCAATACTTAGAGCGGTGACTTAACTGGTTATCGCGGTCGATAAAAGCCGCAATTTCGTGGTTTGCTCTTTCTCTCGGGCGAATCTCCCGGGCGGCCTCCGCTCGCCGCGCTTCCGACCGAGCGAGTTCCCCACGGACCTTTAATATTAACGGACAAGTTAGTAGGTGGCCCGAGGGCGCGACCAACAGCGACGCTCGCCCCTTGCCGCGCGTGCGACAGAGACGGTAATAGAGTCGTCAGTGCGGCAGGGACCGCGGGGCACCGGGGCGAGGGGGAAGAGGGGGACTGGCGCGTACACGCGTGTCGCGTTTTCCGCGTCGCGGCCGCGCTAGCCTTTTTCCGTGCCCGGCCAAATTCCCTGCCGTTCCCGTTACCAGCGCGGGGGCCACGCACCCCTCCGTCCTTGTCGGGCCCGCGCGTCTTCCTCGGCCGACCCCGTGAGTCATCCGGAAGGCTAGGGGAACGCGCCACTGTCCGATCGAACGGCACACTCGCGTCAACTTATTTCGATATCGCTCCTATTTCTGGCACAAGTGGCTCAGCTTGCCTGCGCCCGAACCGGCTTATTAACGCCGCTTCGTTGATATTCCGCGTCTTTCCTACGGCCATTGTTGCCGTCCCAACTTCGCTTTCCATCGGTCGTAGAAACAAATCGGGGATTTTTTCGTTTGTTTTCATCCAATAACGTTGAGTTTTGACATTTATAATTGACACGTTCATTTTCGTCGGTTTTTTTTTAAATGATGGAATTGGACAATTTTGGGGGGGGGGGGGTGGTTAATAATGTAATTGAGGTGGAAGGGACATGAGGGTCGGTCATTTGTAATAACACTTTTTCATATCATATTATGCTTGAGAATATTTATTAAAACTTTCCTCTGATTACTGTAGATTGATACTTTGATTATTTTTTTCTTCGTTTATGAAATTTATGAAACTTTGTTTAGACTGAGGTAAATTCTTGGGAAAATTTAATTCAGTTTCTAACAAACCACCCTTATCCAGATAATTTGTCTTTGTATATATTTTCTTATAAATGTTGGATATAAGATTATACCATATAGTGAAATAAATTTCAAATTTAATTATTAAAATCATAGGGAAATTTAATATATCATAAATAAATCAGTTCAATAAAGTTTAAATAAAAAACATGAGAATGTAATAATGCTTTAATAAAAATTACAATACTGCTTGGCAAATATAGTACCGGGTAATCCATTTTTCTATAACTTTAACCTCCAAAGAATCATTAAAATGACTTGATAATAATTGTTTTTAAATATTTCATGAATATTTTATTACAAAAATGGTAACAATTTTCACTGACATTTTTATGTGTTACCCTTTTAACGAGTTTTAATCACAATGATCTTATTTTAAGGAGTAGAATTTAAATTATTATCCTCTACTACTTTCTTTAACATAATTTTTGCAGAGCAACCAATCTCAAAATGATTTGCAATTATGTTAGCCTTCAAGTCTCTTTATTTACGACGTAGGCTCCAGATCCCGATTCAGGTCTCATTATTATTATTATTATTATTATATTAATAAAATACCAAGTAGTATTTATTAGCGAAACGAAAATTTGAATTCATAAACGCGACTTTATTGAATCGAAATATAATTCAATTTTATTTTTCAATTTATTATCCAATCAAAAACTTCTTGCACTCGTGACATCATTCCATTCACTTATAATTAGCACTTCTTTCAAAATACAAGCATAACGAATAACGTTGATCAATAAATATCAATAAAAGTAATTTTGTTATGACAAAAGTGTTGATTCGGTGAAAGAAATTAAATTGTCACCGATGACTACACATTTTTCTCTCTCTCTTTCTCTCTTTTTTTTTTCTTCTTTTTTTTCTCTTCGCAGTCAAATTATGTACACGTATTATGCGATCGTACAATACGGCATTGTGCATTCGAAAGAAGAGGAGAACGTTACTCGAGGCGTGTAAAGTCTGTTAAATTACTATTTACAGGCAAACGTGATTATTTGGCTCTGACTATATCGATTAACTTCTTTTGTGGCATGTTCCTATTAGAGAGGAGTCGGAAGTCGTAACACTCGTGTCGATGTAAAAATAAATTCAAATTATCGCTCGCATACAATAATCCTATTTATATAAGTTGCTGAAAAGAAAAAGGATGGAGAACAAATCCGTGCCTTTCTTTTAATGTTAATGTTCATCAATTTTATGTTACGATTATTTGTTACTATTAACTGATTAACTGATTTTATTAATTATTGACTCAAGTAATATCAAGGTAAATTTACTACATTATATGTAAAAGTATATGAAAAATTTTTATTTTGCCTACCATTATATGCTATTTAACATAATACACTTATTTAACTAGTTAATAAACAATCTAGCAAATTAGAATAGAAAATGTACAAAAAATTCCACGATTCGAAAGTTCTATCCTAAAAGAACTATAAATTTTGCCCAAAATAGAAAAACCTAAGTGTAACCCTCTTTTTCTAAGTGTAACCCTCTGACCAAATTGAAGATATCAATTAGAGCTCATACTTTTTTTGGATTTGAGAAACAGCAAACAAAATTTCTTTGGACAAATTACTGTGATTTACAGCAATCTTTCTATTATTTAAAAAAAATATTATGATTATTTCTCTAGGCTAACTATTTCCTTCACTTATAAGAAAATATATATATAAAATAGTTAAACCACAGAAATTACTATACTTAATATTAGCATGTCCTACAATTTACTACTCTAAACATTAATAAACAAAAACTGACCATTTATCCATTCATAAAAGGTAATGCTCAAGGTGAAGTTGCAGTTGTTAGATAAAATGCGCACGCATCCGCGCCAAATATGAATACCAAGTCAAAATGACTTCGAACAAAAAAATCTAATCAACGAAAGAATTTGAGAAACGTAACATTCATTCCAATCTAACAAAATAATAACACGAACGACAACTTTTGAAGCACGTCTAAAACTCGACTTTCTCACAACAAGCGCTCGCTTCCTCGAATCAGTTTGGCTGCATTAATCTCATAGAGATACTCATAACGACGCGACATGCAATCATTTAACTAGCATTAAATTTCATAAACAAGTTTCACTTCGCGGAATTAATCTCGGCGTTGTATCGCAAAGTTGCACACGTTGCATGGATAATACGCGGGGACACACGATTTCGAGATCAGATACATTCCATTATCATCCGCGCCCGACCTAAACAACATTTTACACCCAACGATACGTTACCCCATTTGTGTCAATTGCCATTGTGCAGATTATATGCAGATTTCAGATTTAGCAACACTTTGTGCGAGTCGATTGAGTCGACCGATTTTTATACGCTTTCCCATGTAGAAATTGAGCAATGGCCCAATACTGGCCCAAGATTGGCAACCGTTGGCTGCCAACGGTCGGCTGCTAATCGGTATGAAACACCATTATCACGTGGCCCAAATCGTTGCACCAACCGTCGGTTGGCTACCAGTCGTCGACTAAACAATTGGCTCATGAATGGCCCATTATTGGCTACCAATCGTTATGACAAAAAGATCAATTCAGTGAAAGTTAATTTTGTATCAAATATAAAAGCAAAATATATACTAACGACTGTTTACCATAAGTTAGTTGCTATTAATTTGTCACATTAAAATAAATATTGTAGAAAAAATATCATTAAAAGTGATAGATTAATAACTAAAAATTGTTTTAATTTATTATTACATGGAATCTGGAATGAAAAAAATCAATTCATGTGTGAATTAATCACGGACTAATGGTTGTGCCAAAATTGGAACACGATTGGTTTAGTCGACGGAAATGTATCTCTTGGACCAACCATGGCCCAATGGTTACCCAACGGTCGGCCCAGAGTTGGGCTAAGATAGAATTTTACCGTCATTAATCACCATCGTGGACCGTTGGATTTTCCACATGGGATTATTATGCAAATTAAGAATCTGGCGAGATTTTTGTCAGTGCAAAAAGTTACACAACGGGACGTTTAGCTTGTTCGCTCAGATGTATGACTGAAAATGTCGCTAATGACGCTGTCAGCGTAGAAATCGGCCCTTTTTATTGTACTAATGACTGTACAAATGTCGTATCTGTCGTGCCGCCGCGCTCCGACGATGCGTTATTTAGTATCCCATGCCAAATCCTTTATAAAAGTTTGCAGGTAATTGATGACTCGTCAACGCTTAATCAGTATTTGCATTACGTCACGGGACAAAGTGATGCGCTCTCGCTCGAATGCCTGGCTCCGAGAAAAGAAGTCATAGTAACAGTTAAAACTTTTTATATTAATTTAAGGATATCTCTCGAAAATAAGAAATGTTTTCTCTCTTCAAATAGTGATAATGACAATTGCAGAAAGGGATTTTAAGTTGTTGAAACTAAACACTGAGAAAAAAAATATAGGATTTATAACTAAAATCGTTTTGTTTAGGATATTGAGTTAAAAGAATTAAATTTTTTGTTTCAATAACAATTATTTTTAGTCATAGTAACTAAAAAAATTATTCTGACTAACATATTTGGTTATTTTAACAACAAATTTTGGTCAGCTAAAAAAGAAAGAAATTTTTGGTTGACACAACCAAACGTTTATTTCCGTGAATATTACCGCATCAATTTTGGATTATTATATTATTTAGTTATATAAATAATAATATTAATAATATTAACAAGGTTAATATTCTGCTTGTCTGTACTTCCTTCAACAGATTACAATAAAAACATGTAAAATATAAAAGTAGATTTGCAAATTTGTTAATAATAAATATTGAAAGTATTGAAAAAGAAAAGGGAAAATTTCGCGAAGAAATAAGTAATAACAAGGGAGAGGTATTTTGCAACTTTCCAGCGGCTTGCCGCCACTCCAACTCAACCTTTCCTTTTTAATTACGTTACTTTTTTTTTGTTCAATTGGGCTATTATGCTCTATAGTGCCCCTTTTTAAATTCGTCCGGCACCAGACGCCCCGGGCGTTCTCGTCCGAGAGCTTGGCAACGGTTGCTACGTTTATGTAGCGCGCGTACAAATTGAAAAATCAAAAAATAAACAATAAAACAATGGAGCAAAATAATAAAAAAAACAACGGAACGCATTCGATGGAACAACAGGGTAAACACGCGTCTCTCAATTAGCAGCCAAGTTTCATTCAATTACCAAACGATAGCGTGAGCAGCGCGAGCTGCGAGTACGCCACGTTGACAAATTATTTTTTTAGCCCGATGTATGTTTTTAGTTGATATCAATTTTCGCAATAAAGTGAACGGCTATAAAAATGTTTCGTTGGTTTAGTTTTATACAGAAATATAATATTCCTTTTTTGTTTCACTTTTAATTACTCGATTTACAATACTTTTTTAAAAGCCCTGCACGGGGGAAAAAGCCGTATGACTTACAGGAAAATGGTATAGGGTTATAATGTTATAGTGGCTGCATTAAAGGCACGTGTGCTCCAGAATAAAATCAATGCTCGGATACAATGTAGGAAAAATCTGTAAAATTTACATAGTATAATCTCCCAGTAGGAAATGTTCTACGGGCCCAGTACTGGCACAGTACTGTTACCATAGTTACCAGTAGTGGTACAATTTGTTTACCAGTACAGTGACGGAATGGTGCCAGTAATGGAATGATAACACTGGGCCAGTACCCTATAACTAAACGTACCAGTTGTATAGCTATACCCTACCAGTAATCATCCAACGTTGCTCTTGCATTGAACAATTTTTTTAAATCACCAGTACTGGTTCAAGGCTGGATCAACTATGGCGTTGATATTTTGTCTGGCATGTCTTACATCTGGTTATGTTCTGTTTCTGTTGATAACCAAGCTCAAACCAGTAACAACCCTATCTCTTTACCAAACTCTGGCTAACAGTACTGGGCCAGAATCGGCTCCGTATGTCCTCAAGTAACGATGATTTACGAAATAATTTTACGTCAATCTTGGTTATAAGGTACAGTAATTTTTCTTCCAACCTTTTTTCTGCACGTATGGTGAACCGTTTGTCATCTCCCGAGCGACCTCTAGAACATCACTGATGCAAAGTCATTTACATCCAAAATCGTGACATACTGTTAATCTAAAATTGTAACTGCAATTATTATTCATACTAACCACAGGAGCAGGGCAGCCAGGCTTGTTCCTCGCAAAAAAATAGGCGCGGGGCCAACGGGGAGAAAGGAAAGGGGAGAGGGGGAAAAGGAGAGAGAGAGAGAGAGAGAGAGAGAGAGAGAGAGAGAGAGAGAGAGAGAGAGTGAGAGAGAGAGAGAGAGAGAGAGAGAGAGAGAGAGAATTCGCCAGGTCGAACGACGCTAACGAGCTTTCGAGTTTTTCCGAGCGATGGTTATTTCGCGCTGGAAGTGCACTCGAGCCAAGTGAAGCCGAGTGCCAGTGCATTATGCGCGCTTTGCTCGCTCGGCCTGGCGGGTTGCTTTCTGGGCTGGCGCTGCTGGTTTCCGCGGCTGCTTCCTGGCGCTCGAGCGCCCTCGAGCGCTCCTCCCTGGGGCCGCGGTGCTCCACTCCAAAAACCAACCTTCCCCGTCAAACGCGGCCAATCGCGTCGCCGCCTCCTCTTTGGCAATTTTAATGCCCGTACGTACGCGCACACGCTCTCTTTATCTCGCTCGGTCTCACTCGCGCGCTCTCTCGCTCCTTCTCCGCGTCGCGTATCACTTGCCCGTTATTTTTGCCCGGCAATTTTCGTTGCTTTTTTCGCTAGTCGAACCACCACTTGAACTCGATGTTGCTCTCCTCGCGATCTCTCTCACCCTTCGCCCCTATTATATATAATTTTTCTTTTTTTTTTTTTTTTTTTTGGTCTATTTCTTATTTTTGATTATCGAGAAAAGTCGAATTTAGGTTACGAGTGTTTCAATTGCTGAGGGTTAATTTTGGGATGGTGAATTAATTTTGGTTTATGTTAAGCGTGTATTTGGTCGGATTCAAATTTCTTGGTTTTGATTTTTGGTATTCAATAAATAGTATTGCATTTCTGAATAGAGTATTTGGTTAATAATATTATATAATTTCCACTGAAATTATGTTAAAGGAGGGAGTTCAATGAAATTATAGTAAAACTAGACGTATTATTAGACAATAAAAATTTAATATTAAATAAATACGTATATAAAAGTTTTTTTTTTTCTTTTTGCATTGTACATTTCTTTTTCTTATTACAAAATGAAAATATCCATTTTGAACGTGAACATTTAAAATTTCTATAAAATTATAATACTAGTGACATATTGGTAAAAAGCTCTTTTATATATACAGTTGATTTTAATAAACCTTGCACGATTTATTCTATAAAAATATTTTCTTCGCACACGTACACTGCTGTTACGAATTTACTAAAAAAAAAAAAAAAAAAGAAAAGCAAGTGATTAATTGGTTGGTTATTTTCGTACAACTCATTTCCACTGTACCGTCCGTTCGATAAATTTCATAATTTTTAATTACAATATAAGGTACGGTTTTATCACAGCATGACTAGCCATCAAGCAAAATTACATCCGGCTTAGAAGTTTACGCAATTTACATCAAACTTGCTGGTTACAAGAATGTTGTTTATCAAACAGTTACATATCGCGTGAATTATAATAGCGTTCTAATTTAATAGCTTATCCGTTTAAATAATTTCCAACCACTCGCATATCAATTCCTCAATTAGTAAAGCAAAGAGTCGCCATTAATCTTCGACAAAGTAGTGCACAAATTTAACTCGCTGCTCGACGCATTTTTTCTGCCTGAAATACATTGAAAGGAAACATTGTTTACTGCAACAATATTTTTATACCAAACATATCACTTTACTTTAAAATGTAATCCAAACTACAGAAGCATTACACTTTGAAAAGGGCCGTTTCGAGAGAAGACAAAAGGTCTTGTCTCAAGACGGGATCTGATTTAATATATAGTCAATAATTCTATTTTTTGCGGCAAGAATGAAGGCAGATTTGGGTCAAGAATATTTCTATTTTATTTACAATACACATTAAACGCTTAAATCCATAGCCTACACTGAGAGAAAATTTTTGAAAAAATTGTAATTTTCCGTTGTAATTTAAGGACATGATGGACAAGTAGAATATATTTAAACGAATTTGCAAAAGGTCAACAATTTTTACAACTGTGCTATTATTATAAAAAATATTTTGTAACTTTAACATGCCAAACGATGTCACAATTCTGCTTCCCAATTCAACGCTCAAAACCAATTAAGATCAACTTTTCGTACATCACATTTTTTTCACACGCAAGGTATTGGTTTACTTCGCCCATTAATATTCACAAATTTAATAAATATTGCGGCATAATATCGCGAGCACGATAAGTTGATTGGTATTAAAGGCTACGTCATAAAAAAAGAAAGAGAAAAAGTCAGCGCGCAACGCGAAATCCGACAAACGTTACGTGCGATACGTAACGCGAAGTGACCTTTTATCGCGCCAGAACAGGTGTCCTAAATTGGAAACGCCACTTCATAATCAACCGAGTCATTCATTATTGTCGCGCGAATGAATTAAAGATTTCTAATTAAATAAATACACGGTAAATCGTCGGGTTGTCCGCGCCGCGCAATTATGACGTAAATTAGCATCGAAACATATTCCAACATTGATCTCCATAAATTTACATTCCCACTGACCGACCTTCTTCGCAACTTTACAAACAATCTAACTGTAATTTTACGATTTTTCCGTATATTTCGACTGAACGCAAGTGACGTTTTTGAAGTCTTTTATAGTTAATCACTAAATTGAGTTTACACCAAGAGAAAAGATAATTATTTGTTTGAAATCGTCTCGAAATCATTTTCAAAAACGGAAATTTTCAAAGTAAGATGAAACGTCTTGAATCGAAATAGACTTGAAACAAACATCTAAATAGTTGACAAAACCTTTTCCAAAAGATAGCTCTCTGAGAAGAGTTGCAATACGTAAAGCCTAATTTAAAACATTCTAAACTTGTTTAACTTTTGACCTACGTTGCATTATTCTTAAAAGAATTTGTATTTTACAATATATTTAATGATACGTATTATTTTTGAGGTTATGCTCACTGTGAGTTGACCAACGAGTGACGTTTCACCTCAAGTTCCGTAAATATCCTGGTAGGAATTAAAATTTCTTAGCTCGTCCGTTGCCTAATAAGTTTGGGTGGTTGGATCGTTCGCGGAGGAGAGCGGGAAGCAGAACCGAGGGAAGGACAAAAAATAAAGTGAGCGTCGTACAAAACCGCGATAGATAAGAAACAACGTCGCGAGCCAATCTCGGAAATGAATATGCTCGTGCAAAATTGAGGGCGAGTGAATGCGCGCAACCTGTTTGTTTGTTTGGCCACTTGTTTCCGGACAAGCTCGTCTATATGCAGCCAGCGCAAATAAACATATATGCCCGGTGGATTTTTTTTCCCTCCTCCCCTTCCACTTCCTCTTTTTTTTCTCCTTCTTTTTCTTCTCTCTCTCTTTTTTCGAGCTCCGCAAGTTCCTTCCTTGTTTGGCAGTTTTTGTCTTCCCCGGGTTTGTTTCTTCTTGACTCTTCAGCGACGACTTCCTTCTCAACGTCGACGTCCCGCTGAATCTGGCCCTGGAGGGAAACTTTGGCGGATGCTTTCGAATGAAGGAGCGAGGCGCGGGGGGGTGGCACGAAAGAGACGGGGACCAAATAAAGGCGAAAATGCAAAAAGAGGGCTAATTGTAAGAGTATCGTGGAGGAACAAGAGAGTGCCTGGGGATCGAGTACGATACGAGTATGATAACCTCGCCGTGGCTCATTAGGAGACGACGCTCGAGCATTTTCCACCCCTCGCCTAGACCCTCCCTCTTGTTGCGCTCCACTCTCGCGCCACTTTCTTCGCGAGCCGCGCAACAAATCCGTTTGCCTCGCGTGCCTCGGTTACGCACTCGTTTTTGCCCAAGGTTTTTTTCCTCTCCGCGGCGAGATTCAGGGGGGGGGGGGGTGCTGCGTCAAGTCGGCTACCGTTTCGTAAGAACAATCCTCCAACAGTTCGAAATGCAAGGGCCACGGTTATTAGATCTTGCGAGCGTTTAGATTTTAAACCAAATGATCTTTCGAAGAAACGTCTTTCTTGTTCATTTATACACGGAAAAAAATATGAAGTGCATTACTGAATTTCTATTTAAGTTAGATATATTGTTTGGCCATTTTTGGGATAAGTAGACATTATAATTATCGTAGCTAAACAAATTGATGTGAGTCGAAATGAATGAATCTAACCTAGCTAGTTGATTCAATTGACATACACTGTATGGCTGAATCAGCCATACAAATTTATCTAATCCAAAACACAGTGAAATCCAAGTAGTTTTCCTTGACATATTGAGGTTATGTTCAGTCCCCATAAGATAAGTGTATGGTTGAATCAGCCATACAGTTTATGTAACGTTAAAATATTCATTTTAGTCCATTTAATATCTAGGTCCTTCTGCAAATAGAATAGAATCTTACTAAATTAGTTAAAAATTGCTAGATAAACTCATTTATCTACCAAAGCGAATACTTTTGTTCCGTGTATTATTTTAAATTTATTGACTTTATTAAGTGTACTTTATAATTTGTATGGATATATTGTCTTAATTTATTACATCTTGTGCGATTAAAAATAAACTTTAAATGAAAGAAATTGCGTTTTAAATGTTTGATAAATAAATGAAGGAATTATAACTCATTATATTTATTAGTTAGATATGTAAATTCGTAAATAAATGATTAAATCCAACTGTAATCCATTTTATACATCTATAAAATAAATAATTTGTTACGAATTAGATAAAATTTGTGCATAATTAATGACTAATTTCAGCAATAAATGTTATTTGATATTTTCCGTGTGTTATCACATTTTAAAGTAATAATGTTAGATTTCTTTAGAAATACAGTTACTATTTCAGTAGCGGTTGAAACATTTACTAAGCTCATAAACGTGTTTAAAGATATCTACAAAATATCTTTTCGCGTTCATAAAATAGTTTTACGCGCCGATAATATTTATCTTGAGATGGATATTCCAATAAATTTTATTATTAAATATAACAATGCAACCTTACGAGTATAACTTCAAAATATCTACTGCATATTATAATAACAAGTTAATATAAAAATGGACTTGGCATTATACTATTACACTGAAAGACATTTATTAGCAGCTGCACCGAGAAAAATAAATAGCATATTTAGCAATAAATCCTGGAATACTGAACCTATACGTTCTTTGTATGTGTATCACTTATAATTTTTGGGAATTTTTTCTATACACATTGTATAGTATTCTATGTT
>JABFPN010004855.1:0-14248 GCA_022817305.1 Leptoteleia sp. ZL-2020 | reverse complement strand
TTTTCTGGAAAAATTATTTTTTAACGAAAGTGCTACAAATTGAATCCGGGTTGAATCCGGGTTGAATCCGGGTATGCCCTGGATATGCAAATTTGTTTTCGCGATAGGATCTTTCTTGGTCCAGCAAGGATTTATTTCTAATTTCGCTATTGAAAGTAATATTTTTAATAATCAAAAGAGTTGATAATTTGTTCCTAATATGTATTTATTATCTATTACAAATTAGTTATTATTATTATTATAAAATATCATATTTGGGTAACTTTCTGCATTCTCTCCCACTTTGTGTCAAAGTATGATTACCTGTTTAGGGTGCACCTGATAATACCCGTATTAAGCCTATACAAAAATACCCGTAATGGCCCTAGGTTGGCATTATCCAAGTGCAACTAGTAAGGGCCTATAAAAGCCCGGGCTATTGCCAGTATGGGGGATATCTGGGTAAGGCGTTACAAAACTAACTAGGACCCAGATTAGATTACATAGACTGGACCAGTATAGGGTTACCCAATATCGGCAAACCCGGAGAGGCCCTACCAAACACCCAGACTGGCGTGCCCTTTCCCGGAACGCCCGCCGGGCTTGCCCTGGTAGGGCCCGGATTTTAATCCGGGTATACCCTGACAATTCTTACTAGGGTATTTACTTATTCCCATTTTTTAAACAACTGTTTAAAAGATAAAAAATTGTTACTAAATAAATATGCTCATAAAATTATGATTCCTAATTATTTATTCAAAATATTGTTTTAATAAAAAAAATTAAATTATTAATATTTTTAAATAATGATCTTGTACATATTATTTTATTTATGTTAAAAAAGAAAAAATCTCCTTATACATGATTCCAGTACTGTGCCAACGATCGTCGGTCTAATTATAACCAGCCGTCATATGTAATAATGGCCAAGTATAGTTTTGTTCGCTAATATGTACTGTCACAGTACATTATACCAACGGTTATTCGCCAGTACTGTGCCAGATCTTAGCCGATTGTCACCACTGGGATATTACCGACTTTTCTACATGGGAATATTTGCGACAAATTTCTTATTAAAACGGCACAACGGCAAGAAAATGTTGCCAACTTCAATAAAACTACAACGCACTTTTATCCACGCTGAAATTAATTCCGGTTGAATTAATAAAGTCGTCAAAAGCACATTTAAAAGCGGAAGAAAAATGTTCAAGTAGCAAAAGACTTTTATAACTTTTTTTCCCCCCCGTAAGTTATAATGCTTTCGCGGAAAAGTGAGGCATCGAACAGTTTTGTCTAGAAAAATGCCGCTACAGTTGCATTCTTGATTACCCTTCCATCTTCATCCGGGAAACAAAAAGCGAACAATATTTATGTGTGAGCCCGCAAGGCGCGCGTACTCGGGATGACTTCTTTGCCGCCTTCCACCTTATTGTTGCCCGGTTTGAATTTCTTATAGGAATGCATAGGGCATATAGCCGGCATATTGTATGTCATTACCTTCACCCTGTACGGTCAGAATAATTATCGGCCGGCAACTTCAACGATTTACACTTGTCATTAAACTGGTTTAATCACACGCTTACACGTACAAATTGCCCCGAAGCTTTCCTTCGTCTTTTACACTCTCCGCGGCGATATCTAGTCCAATAAATTCATCTTTCGCGTTCAATTGTATCTAATCAGAATCGTCCCGTTCCGCCGATTGCATGTTAATTATTTTTTTGATCGAGCGAGCGTAATTGCTTCGCGCGAATTAATTGTTATTGTTTCATTTGAATGTAAATGCTGTTTTGCGTCGCCATTCAATTATGATTTTAAAAACTCGTCCAGGATGTTTTATTACGATAACTCTCGTGTTCTATTTTGTCTTTTTTTTTTTTTTTTGCTTTCTTTGTGTAATATGGTCAGTTTGTCATCCCATTTATACTCATTTGAATTATACAATTTAAGATAAGACCAATTTAGACAAAGTTTTGTACTATGTATCTTTTACATGGCTAGAAAAAGAGAAGGTCAATTACATGTTCTCGATACGAATGATCTTGTGTTTATTTATTATTCCCGCGCAGATGGAACTTGTATTAAAAATTGCTGGTACCTTCTGAGATTACCGCGGTATCTGCAAGTACTTGGATAATCGTATCATTATAATTATAATTTATGGGCGTTGGCGAAAATTATTTAATATGATGTTAATCTCAATTTTTAGGACTTGTATATAAATCTCTGGTAGATATTTATGTAGACAAAAATAAAATACTGATTGTTTATTATTATGAAAAACGAAGTAGAATATTAAGATAAAGGATTATGCAAATAAAAGTATCTTTACAATTTTATTATATCAACTATAACAAAAAAATAAAATATAGAAATAAAATCATTTTTGATTTTGTGCTCTATTTGGGATATATTTATTAAAAAATATTAATATTACTATAATTTATAAATTACTAATTATTATTATCATTAATAGTTAATAATATAAGTATGATTAAAAAGATATTCATATTTAATATTAGAATATTTAATGTTGGTAACAAGTTATTTGAGATGAAACATTGCAGTAAACTGTAAGGATTCTTTATAAAATTGAAATTGAATTATTTTAGTAATTCCTTTTTCAATAATTAATTGATACAACGCGAGATTAAGAGAGAATAATTAAGGAAAGTTAAATTAATAATTAAAAAAACGTTACAGCTGTGTAAAATGTATAAACGTAATTCGATGAACTTAACTTAATTTTCTTTTATTTAAAAATTAACAATCGAGTATTTAGCGGTGATATAAATAATAAAAGGACAACGACACTTGGTAATTATGCAATGACATAAGTCCTTTAAATAATTACCCATTCAAATTTTTCAAATCAATGTAATGAGGCTGATTTAACAAAAGAGTAATATTTTATTCAGTCTTATACACCTAGTCGTTTCTATCCAGAATAATATTTACATGATTAGTTATTACATCCGATGTTTTATTTTCTGATACAAGTTTTCTTCTTTATTTATTTATTTATTTTCCATTTCACGGATATTGGAATATATAATATATATTGAGGTAATTTCATTAGAAATTTTTTTTAGTTTTACTTTTTATTTATTCACTGCATATAATTATAATATTGAAAAAAAATTGTAATTAATATTAATTATCAGTGCATTAAAATTTGTCGACTGTTATAAAATATACATAACATGTACATAAATTATTCATTAAATTATGTATCAAACATTTTGTGTCGAACTTATATAAAATGTACATATTTCCAATTTGTACTTCCTATTATTTATGAGAATAAAATTTATTTGTATATTTGTTATCTAACAACAATAAGAATATTAATCAATTGTGCATTTGCGAATTGCATTGTAGATGAGAATTTAAATTTTTATTGGTATTTTAACGCGTTTTATCTTCAAACTGGCTCAGAGTACTTTATCGACCTATTATATATAGTACTTCTCAAGCTTGGGTTGTTAAGCGTGAAACAAGTGCCGTTACTCAACTGCCTCGGTAGCGCAGTAGGCAGCGCGTAAGTCTCATAATCTTAAGGTCGTGAGTTCGATCCTCACCCGGGGCATTTTTTTTTACCAAATTTCAACTTTTTTAATTTCAAATAGTTTTAGTTATTTTGTTTATAAGAAAGATGAAATTAATATTAAAATTTCGTCATTTTTTTCGGTTTAAGGGATATATTTTTTGGTTTAAAAATATTGATCATTATTAATGACTAAGGATTGTCTAAATTATACACGGAGAGAAAAGAATATTAAAAATGAAGAGACCAGGGATTACAAATGTTAATAAACTGAATTCTAATTTTTGACAAACACTTTATTTCATGTTTTGACCGTTCGATGTCGCTATTCATCAGCGTCGCTAATCAATTGTCTATGTCATTCATAAACCAATTATTAAACAGTTAACAAAAATTTAATAAACAGATTGTTAAATTGTACGAAACTATTATAATACGAATGGAATTACTATTTTTAATAAACTAATTTATTAATTTTATTCAATTGATTTGCTATATAATGATATTCTGCAAGTATAATGCCAAACTAGTAAACTTTTTATTAAAAATTAATATTTTTTTCTCCCCATGTATATTTAAAAAGTATAAATACAAAGAAAATTAAACATAGTAGTACTATTGTTACTTGTTTTGTTATTATTCTCATAAAAAACATGATAAAAGTATTAAAAGTACAATAATTTTTAGAGTATTGTTAGTAAATTTATTTGTACTTGTATAGAAATAATACATATAGAGGAATGATATACAAAAGATGGTAATATGTTAGTAAAGTGGTTTTATATTTGAACAAATTAAACAATTTCTATCTGAAGTTAGCAGAGTATAAATTTTATCGACAATTATTGTTTCAAAGCAAAATACAGTATAAGAACCTCCCTCATTTTACTAACAAATTAATATTTTTTTGTTAGATCTTCTCTTTCCGTGTAGTAAATTTATTCTGATTGTCATAAAATAAGAATTACTCTAAATATGTATTAAATATATATATATTTTTATTTTTAGTATGTATTAAAAAATACTAAATGCTACACTAAAACTATCTCTAAACATTTGTAATATACACTATAAACATCAACAATATTATATTTTCCAGAAATTTGTAAAGGTTTCACAAATAACATTAATAATAATAATAACAAGAATTCGTCGTATCTTTTGCGCGTATCATAATGCAATGTATAATTACTGTTCCGTCAAGTTAACACTTAAATTAATTAGACAAATTTGTCATTTCTATTATGCAATTAGCAAGTATAATTGGCAAATAAAATTCGCTCTTTATGTAATGCATATTTTGACTCCACAAGAGCCTCGGTAGCGCAGTAGGCAGCGCGTAAGTCTCATAATCTTAAGGTCGTGAGTTCGATCCTCACCCGGGGCATTTTTTTATATATTTTTATAATCGCCAATTAAATTATTTTCATAATTAAAATAAATTATGCGCATCATTCAACATTGCTCGATCAAAAAGAATTTAAAAATATATAACATTATGGAATTTATAGATTATTCAAGGTACTTTTCCTCACTTTCAAATAATACAGTTATCTACGCGAATATAAATTAAGCCAACTTAAAGTTCCAAGAATCATCCCTTATAATTCAGTCGGTTGATTTTTCGTAATTTTGAAAAAAAACATTCCACGGTATCCGCGTCATAAAGCCGAGATAGAGGTTCGCTTTAATGAAGAGAATTCGAGAAAAAAAAAGTTTTATAAAATAATGACAGTAAGTAATCCTTTCATGAATTAAGGGCAAAGGTATAAAACTAATTTCACCATTCAGCAAACTTTTAAGATATCTCGTTCAATTTATTTTCCCTTTCTTTCAATTTTAACGCGCATTTTGATTTTAATTTCCCGTAAAATTTACTCGCACGTCCGGCTGTTGTTATTCCGACGGACAATATTTTTATATTTCGTCATTGAGTCGCGCCTGCCATTAGTATCCATCTCTTTTTATCATTTCGCTTTATTTTAATCGAATGCTCCGTATCTATCTTGGTAAAAGTTCATGCCGGCGACAACGCGGAGCGAAGTCTGTCACACGACTGGCACGTCCGGATATAATGCAACAAATGGTTCTCGGTCCTCCGGACCTATTGAGAGTACGCCCCGCACTTCATAAATTAGAGGGGACTATCTCACTCCCCGGCGTTCTCGCGCCAAATGATGAATCGTCCTTTAATGCTTACCTCAGTTTCATTTCGAGCAAAGCGTGTATATTTAAACCTATAATTAGTATTATAGTGTGCATTGCAGTTTTTTTTCTTTTAAATAGCACGAGTATTTTTATCCTTATAAAAGTCAAGATAAAGAGTAGAGAATAGATAAAAGATCCCTAATAAAAAGGAAACATATTTGGTCCATGTATGTATTAAGAATTTCATGTTAGAAAATAAAAAAATTAGGTATGGAGATATAAGATGTTTTTTATTATATATGTAGCTATATATGGCTATATATAACCGATGTATAATGGTAAATAATATAAAGTTCTAGCTTATATGAAATGTATAAAACATATATGGACCATTCATTTTTACTAGAGATAAAAAGATTAATATTGACATTTCGACCATTTAATTATTTTATCTACTTCAAATCTGAGAAATAAATAGTTTGTTAATATAACTTTTGAACATTAAAATTAAATAAAATAATTTAATCTCTTATTAAATGTTTAAAAAATTATATTCGCGCGATCGCAAGTAATCGATCGGAAAATGTTGTAAAGAAGAATTTTCGAAAAAAAGATTCTTTCGAGAGTAAGTGATTGCTATCAGTTCGACGCACCTAATAACCGCGTACTCAACTTTGTAAAACATACAAAATGTCAAACATTTAATAATCTTATTTGTAAAGATAATTGCAATCTTGAACGTGTTATTCCGCAGTTCAAATGTTACTTAAAAAGTCCATATTTTTACATGCGTACAACATTAAAATTACCCGCACATTACTACAGGGATACGTATTTAAACACTGACAAATTTTTCATTAAATAAATTACAACTTAGCAGTAGTATGTAATGAAACAGTTGCAAACGATTATACTAGTGAGTATAATTATAAGATTACGTAAAATTGAGAATAGAAACAAAATGTTGCAGACGATGATTAAATTCTCTTTCGTTCACCAACTGTTAAAAATAACAGACTTGAAGATGATATTTTTAAATGTAGTTATCTGAGTAGAAATCAAATCGAGCAGGCCATCATTTGTAAAAGTGGCCTAAGTCTGGAAGGGAAATGGTCAACACGATTACATTTTGGTAATTGTTTAAAATTTTAGATTAATTAAAAAGGTCTTTTAATACGTTAAATAGCCATTAGAATCCATTCGACATGTTCTAACATGTTCAACCACACGGGAGAAGTGTAACTTCTTCAGTATTTAGATATGGTGAAATAAATATCGCATAAATGCGACATATATGTGGTATATATGGAACGTATACGAAACAGATATAGAACAGATATGGGGCATGTATGGAACAGACATGGAACTGATATGAACCATACATGGGACATATATGGAACGTGTATGGATCATATATGAAACGTATATGGACCATATATGAAATGTGTATTTGGTATACATGGAAAATTTGGAACATATGCGGCATATATGACAGATATGGATCATATATCTGTTATATATAATAATATGTATATTATGTATATATAATTTATAAATAATATTTATATGTATAAATAATTAGTTATTTATATATTAATATTCGAACACTTGAACTGTTCGAACACGTTGAAACTCGATAATTGACAGGCCTAATTATATGTTAATAATTGAGACGGTCTAGTACCAATTTTGTACCAACTTATCTATCGGCAATCAACCAACTATTGACCCAGTACACATTTTACCATAAATTTAGAGATTTTCCAAAATTTTTACGCCAGTTCTGATCCTGCTCTTCCCCGATTCTCACTACTGGCATAATACTGATTTCTCTACATAAACGCTTACCATAAGAATAATCCGGTTGACATTAATAAACATTTTATACAATGAACATATAATTTCACTTACAGCAATGTTGACACAAAGTATTTCGATTATAAATATTTAACGCACACTTCCTCATTGTTAGTGCAACGAGCAAAATGAAATTTAATTATCGAACGTCACTTTTCTTTTCCTTTTTACATACAATGTGACCGTTTGGGAAACGTCATTGGACAGTGGGTCCCGGGATAATGATGTTTCCAGATGAGTCAATTTGTATTCGCGAATAAATGCCCCATAGAAAGTTAGCCTTGAATAAATGCATGCATTTTGCGCGGGGTTTAAGCTTTGCGAAATCGCGAAATACGAGACAGCGTCACACTGTGCTCGGCTTTAATGAAAGAGCGTAGTACGTTACACAGTCATTTGTTGCTAAATGCGATCATTAGGGAGATCAATAGCCGAGCCCGGACGTTAACGGCGAGCGTCGTTCGCGAAAAGACGCCGCGTACGTGTGAAAATAATGTTGCGCAAATTATAATCCGCTAAACCGTTTTTCGCGCCTCGTGGCGCGATCAAACTTGACAGCTTAATCGTTCGGACGTTGGTGCGTGCAAAATTATTATCATTTGTTAATGAGATAGGAAATTTCATTACCGCGCGTTTCCGTTAATTTTGCCCGGTATCCTGTGATTTTCCCCTCAAGCCGCATTGACGTCTTTATTTCGAAATTTTCGTATTTTATTGGTCAGAAATGTGATACATGGAAAAAGAAGTATACGCTTTGGTAGGTAAATGAGTTTATCTAGCAATTTTTAACTAATTTAGTAAGAATTTCTTCTATTTGCAGAAGGGCATAGATATTAAATCGACTAAAATGAATATTTAAACGTTATATAAACTGTATGGCTGATTTAACCATACACTTATCTTATGGGGACTGAACATAACCTCAATATGTCAAGGAAAACTACTTGGATTTCACTGTGTTTTGGATTAGATAAATTTGTATGGCTGATTCAGCCATAGAGTGTATGTAAATTGAATCAACTAGCTTAGTTTTCATCAATTCAACTCACAGAAATTTGTCTGGCTATGATAATTATAATTTCTACTTATCCCAATAATGGCCAAACACTACACTGAGAAAAATGAAATAGTATATTTATCAATAAATTCTGGGGTATTGAACCTATATGTACTCTGTAGGTGTAACTGTAATAATTTATGGAAAAACTAAGTATATGTAATGCATACAGTTCTATAAACATAGAATACTATACAATGTGTATAGAAAAATTCCCAAAAATTATAAGTGATACACATACAAAGAACGTATAGGTTCAGTATTCCAGAATTTATTGCTAAATATGCTATTTATTTTTCTCGGTGTATATCTAACTTAAATAAAAATGTAGTAGTGCAGTTCATATTTTTTTCCGCGTATATTTGTTTCTTATTTTTTCGTCGATGAATTAAAACTTTGGTT
Source organism: Leptoteleia sp. ZL-2020 (assembly GCA_022817305.1). Taxonomy (NCBI): domain Eukaryota; kingdom Metazoa; phylum Arthropoda; class Insecta; order Hymenoptera; family Scelionidae; genus Leptoteleia; species Leptoteleia sp. ZL-2020. The sequence goes on along the minus strand of JABFPN010004855.1, from coordinate 5,258 downwards.
CGTCTTCGTTTTTTTAATATTGATAATTATAAATATTTTTATTAGCTTTTCTTATAAAAATAATAAGAAAGTCGTTTCTTATGGAATAATAGCAACCTGGAAGAAATATTAAATTATTTTCTGCCCTGCGTCTGTGCATCCTTAACATAAAGTACATTGTTATATTTACTTAGAGAAGAACAGCAAAAATATAAACACATGAAATAAACAGGAATACTCATCTTTCGACCTTTATTTGTTTTCACGTACTTATATTTTGTTGTCCTTTAAACAGTAAATCCAACAACGCTTTCATGTTGCGCCAAACTTGTTATTTTTCCGTGTGCATTATTCATGACTTTCTTAACGTAATGTCTTTTGTATGAAAGATATATTATTTCCCAATAAGAACTTTTACGAAAATAATAATTGTCAATTATTAAAGAGTGAACTTACTTTCGATTACTAATTAAACAAATACTTTTATTTTAATACATTTTGAAAGAGACCAAAAAATGTCAAATATTTAATTTATCATTTTCACAAATTAAACTGATTCATAAATTAAAATTCACAAAGAAAGATCTATTCACAATTGAATAGCTTGATTAAATTTCTCCAAAGGAACAAAGAACTTTAATATTTCGCAATTATTTAATAATTTATTTCATTGATAAAATGTTAAAAGATAACAAAATTGTTTTCCCTTCCTATGTATTTTACATTTTACACAAAATGGCACGTACGAAGATAAAGTTTTCTTTTGAACGGTGATTATTAAATTCAATCGTACAATAAGTTGCAAATAAATCAATTATATTTCGCAATTTATAGAGAAACAGTAATGACTTGGAAAACAACTTTTCAAACGTTGCAAATATAGCCATTAAGTAAGGGAGTTGAATTGCTCGGAATAAATGGGGCTAAATGATGTTCAGCAATTGGCAAAGGAATGACGATAAACACACACGGTTAAAGGAATAAGCAGTTGAATAATGATACAATGGACATAATTAGTTAGAAATGGTCCGATGGTATCTGCGCTATCGTTTCGATGATTCAAAGGGAACACGAGAGATTCGCCGAGTGCGCCGTAAAATGTTTGCTTTTATTGGACATTGAAATGTGCGCCGGGCCCGCGCAATTGAATTGACGTTAAGGGATATTAAATTCAATTACACGTGGTTAAAATCATTGATTGGATTGACAATGCTGGTAATCGCGCAGGCCGAAGACTGATCGAGGACTCGCAAATTGGAAGGGGTGACGACCAAACTCAAACAACGAATAACCTCAGGCTAACATTTTCTCATGATACTTTGTGAAAAAGATTGCGGATCTTTTATACATTAATGTATAAATTGTTTAATATTGTTTAGATGAGGGAAAAATTATATATTAGCCATGCAAATTAAATAAATTTGGTACTATGAGTTTTGGCAATTTTTTTGCAAGAAATTTAAGTTACCTACACTGAGAAAAATGCAGTTGGATTTCTATTTACATTAAATAGAATCTATTTATCATAAATAGAATTATACTTGCTTTAAGAATTTTTACTAATATTAAATAGAAAATTTGTTAAACATAAGAAGATTCTATTATTCTTAAATAGACAGTTTTGTGAGTGTAGGTAAAAATTTGTATATGTAAAATATATATATGTAACATATATATGGTACATATGATAATATTAATTTTTACATGGTCATTTTATTCTTCCAATAAAATGACTTTTTGCACAATTTTTTTATTACATTTGCGAAAAGTTCAATTATATATTCCTAACATAATTGAGTTTACTGAAATATATAATTGAGTATTAAACTTAAATTTTGTATTGAAATAATGGTATTTGTTTAAGAGATTTTTTCAAACTTACAAACAACCGAAACTTTCTAATTTCGCAACATTTACAATTAGTTTTACTTCATATAGTTTAAACAAACTATTTCCGTCGAGTTCGCGAAATTTGCATTTTAAAGGAATGAAAAGTTCTTCTCGGGAATCGAAACTTCAATTCCCACATGGAACGAAGACATTTACTGTGCTGAGCCACAAAGGGTTATTGCAGTAATTTGTTATTTTACGACCTGCAGTTGTCATTTAATTTACACTTATACCCATCTTTCTTGGGACGAATACTTTCATAATAATTTTATGAGCAAATTATTTTGAGAAAAGCTATAAAAAATTTGTATATTCCAGAACGAACTTTTATAATTATAAATGTTTCTGTAAAAATTATTTGTATACATCCAAACTTCTATTTTATTTAAATATTTTTTATGCCCATTAATTTTTTAAATGATTATACTAATAAATTCAAAATTATTATAATTCAATTTCATGTTGAAAATGAAAGCTGAATTGGAAGTATTTAAACGATGAAAAATATAATTTAAATAATCCACACGATTACTTTCTTAAATTAATACGAATAATTATAGAAGTTATTCGAAGAAAAACGAAGCTGCAAATTACAGAAGAGGGTGCAGTTACGTGAAATATTAGTTTAAAAAAAAAAAAAATCATTTACCTACCACGATTGGCATCAAAATGTCAAATGTTTAATGTCAAATTGCGTCGTGCGAATATGACGAGTGGGAAAGAATACTTGCCGGCTATTAAAGTGAAAAAAGGAAAAAAAAGAAACGTAATAGCAAATCGTCTCGAATGTCCTGTTACAACTGTTATTTCTTCGCAACAGTTAATGATCGCGTGTTCTTCCTTACTATCATCCCCAGTAGTTATTATTCGATAAGGTTTTTGCTTTGACCGTACTTGTATCTTTATTTCTGTGGCAATAAACTTGGACTAAAAGTGCGATAAAGAATTGACGTTGGCAGTCCGGGCAGGATTTTCAATCGCATAATTTTGCCATCGACGTATTTATAAACTAAATAGTTATACAATTTATAAACGCGAATTATTTCTTTCATTTTAGGAAAAATCCACAGAAATCAATATTGCTAATTTTGCGTCCACTCAGTGGTTGATTGCAACACTTTTTTATGGTTACTTGAACTAAAAAATACTTGTATTAACCATATATGTATGGTTTGGAATATGAAAATTCATTTATTACTATCGATGCAACTATATTTATGATTAATGTCACTATACACTGAGAAAAAAGAGATATCACATAAATTACTATTTTCTCCATTAATTTAAGGGTACGTTGGCAACGTAGTTATTTCTACTATAAATAATAATAGTAAAATATAATGATTGGTAGTAGCTTTTAATTTAAAGAATACTAAAAATTGCTCTTGAGAGATTTCACTTTTCAGAGAAGTTTTACTATAATTTTACAGTTACTTTTTTCTCAGTGTATTAGGGAAGAAACAAATACGATGAAATTGCAACCAGCATCCATGTTCTGCGCAGCAATCATCCGCGCAGCAAAAACTCTACATGATAATTGACGGCTCAGTAAAACTCTCCGCTATAATTACTCGTGTGGTAAAAATTTTACATGGTAATTATCCGGAGTATACGTTACTCTATACAAAACGTGTATAAATATCTCGACTGTACTTGTGTACACAGTAAAAGCTACACCGTGCTAGTGTATACAAAGTGAGGATAAATTACTACAATTAATGGAAATGGAGGAATTTTGCCTCACATTATTGAAACATTTACGATGTAGAGTTTGTACTTTGTAGAGGTTTACAAATGTTTCGTGTAGAATTTCATTCTGTAAATAATTACACTAAGATAAATATGACTGAAAATATTACTGTTTTTCACTTTGTGTTAATTAAATATCAGTTTTTCGATAAATTTACTATTTTTTAAAAGGAAAATTTTACACTTTAAGTGTAAAGATAATATTTAAAGCTGGTGTCTTTGCTTTCAAAAATGGTACTATTTATTTCAAGATTGAAAATTTAAAAGGGTAACATGTTCTGCCACATGTTTCTCTATATACTGTAAAAGAAATTACAAACAAATATATAAAATTTATATGCAAACATTTGTAGATGGTTATCATAAAGTGTACCGTGAAGAAATTCTTTAAATATCTCTACAGTAATTTACATTTCTACAGGGGCCAGAATTTTTAAATCAGTATGATAATGAAATATTGCAGGGAACTTGTCATAGAAATTGGGAAACATGCTAATTTATCTATTATTGTTCTCGTTATCTTATTGTTATTTGATGTCCGCATAAGTTTCGGTAAAAACATGAAACTTAATTAGCAAAATGAGGCACTTTAAATGACGTAGAACGGTTGAAGGAGTAACGTCTTTGTCCAGGAAATCTCGAAATTACCCAAGCACCTGTCGACAGGTGCGAAAGGTGTGTCCAAGTTATTCAGCAATCTTTTGCGATGAAACGATAAGCAGTGTTTTTTTTGTTTGTTTTTTTTTTTTTTTTTATTAAAGTGCCATACGAAATAAGTAACGTACCGGACGAGTGCGAGACGCCCGGATGGCTTTTTGATCGGCTCGTTTGTGCAACGAAACAACGGTACTTAAATGTCTGCCGTCAACTTTTGATTTTTCCACGGTGAAAAGTGTTGTTATAATTAATTCAAACATATTACGACGAGTCGAATTAAATTATGTCTGGGTGTGGAATACTCGGCTACGAACTTAATACTCAACTGAGTTACGTAAAGTTTAACGAAGCACATCGACAACTTATGAAATCGTTAAAACGTAGCATCGTTATCGGAGAAAGTTTCGCTTTATGCTTTTCTTTTTTATAGAAGAAATCCGTTGTGTCATGGTATTGAAATTATGATTAATTGGATGGTATAATCAATTTAATTGTCATAATACAGCTATAAATATAAATTTTTAGAAAATTCGTAATTTGCATGTACATTTTATATTTAACTTTTCCATGGTTTCACAAACTTGATTGAAAATTCGAAAATGTAGCTGTTTCTATGATTTTCAATTCGGGTTTAAAGAAAGAATATCAGATATCCTACTTAGTTCTTGTACTGAGAAAATTAAATTATTAAATGGATAAAACAGTAGATTAATTTTTGTAAGATTTTGCAAATTGTAAAATTTGAAATGATGGTGCTAGTTTATCAATCTGTTATGTTTGTATTATGCTTTTCAATGTTTTTTATACAAAGTATATATCGATCAATATTTTTTGATATCAATATTTTTTTAGCATACACTGAGAGAAATATACTCAGAATATATACGATTATTGTAACCTATTTTTCTCATCAGATGTTTGTAATCTGAATGCATAAGGCAGTGATTTTAAAAAGTACTATCACTGATAGGACAACTAAAATA
>JABFPN010004854.1:0-14249 GCA_022817305.1 Leptoteleia sp. ZL-2020 | reverse complement strand
GGGCGGGGAGGAATTCTTGGTCAAGTTGCCCGAAGGAAAAAAAAGCACTCTTTTGTAGCGTGAATTAAGATTGCCGGCTTGATTCTGACAACCTGCCACCCCCCGCAAACTCGCAGGAACTGACGTCGGCTCGAATTATTTTAAAGTCGGCGAGTCCCGAGGGTGTTTTTTAATTTCTCACTCGATTACTCGGCGCGCCTCTTACAAAGTCTTTATACGATTTAATAATTTCGGCGTGTTTTAAAGGGGGTAAAACCCGGGCGGTCTCGGGTGGCAAAGCTTTCGCGGAATTGAAATTGTGAAATTTGCATCGGTTTGTCTGCGCGCGATACAAAACGATGGGAAACTTCTGGGGGGAGGGGAGGGGGGGGGACAAATATCGGGCGCGGGAAAGGCACCGCTAATTACCGCAAGCGTCGTGTAGTTTATAAAAGTGCGCAGTTATCGCGAACAGTAACACTGAAAACGAAACTCCCGGTTATCGCTATGTTGGTACCATTATTTTGTTATCGCGCCAATCTTTGCGCTGTGGGTTCTTATTTGTTTCTGAGAATGCTCTTTTAATGGAAATGATATCACGTTAATTGAATTTCATAGTAAATAATGTTAATGGGATTTAATTTGATATTAAATAAAGATTACATTTATATATTTATTTGAATATTTTAATTAGACTCAGTAATATTATATCTATTATTTATTACTCAGACATATGTAAATACATGATGTATAATATAATAATAAATGTAATATGACAAATTGAAAACTCATATTATTTTTTTTTTCTAAAATATACCTTTTTAATAAAAAGTTTACTGGTTTGGTATCTTACTTTTAAGATGAAAAGATCTGCCATTTTCATTTATAATATTTGTAAAATTTAAGCATTGAAATTCTAAAATTAAGTATGTGTATAGTTCATAGCTAAAATTAATGAGCATAATAATTTACTATTTAATGGCTAAATGTAAGTAAGAAAAAAACATTTTTTCATGTTTACAAGTTAAAAGATAACATCACTTTCTCAACATTTTTGATACAAATTAGAATTCAGTTTACTAAATCTTGATATCCACTGGTTTTTAGATTATAATCAATTTTCTTCCCTGTAACTTCAATTATATATAAAAAAGAAATTAAACTTATTATTAATCTTCTTTTAAATATAAAATATTAAAGAATTTGCTTCCAAGTTAACAGTTACATGTTAATTTCGTTCGAATATTATGGTATAAAACGTTTCTTGTTTTTGAATACACGAAGGAAAATTATTTGAGACTGTCGTAAAAACTTAAAGCTTCGCGGTCTCCCTGTTACTGAGAGTAGTCTTAAATTTGACATCCGGTACCGGCTGACGCCATTCCAAGAGCCATCATTATACGATAATCGCTTTTATGGTACTCGTATGGTAGATACTCGGACTTTAGATGTCTTCTGTGCCCCAATGGGATTATTAAATGTGTCATTGTTACAAACGCACACGATAACACACGTCTGTCCCTTTTGTACCTACATTTCGTATATGTTTTCATAAATTATATTTATTTATACGAATACTTATCGACTATTTCGTGAATAAGACAGCTTATTAAAGGAGACTTATCTATACTTGTACAACATTGCGACTGCAATTTCATGCGATTGACATTTTATCTAGATTTTATAAAAACTGTACGCGATACCTTGCCAATATATATATATATATATATATTTGATACAAGAATTAAATGGAAAAGTTTAAAACGACGAATGATTTCAGTTATTGCATATAACAGGTTAAATTTTAAAATTATTTTCCTATTATATGTAGATAATATTTGTTAAGTAACATACTAAATTAAATTATAGAATAACAATGAAATATAAAGCTAAACACGTTAACAATTAATATTAATATTACATACAATTAATTTTAATAACCTTGTCGTGATACATAAAAGTTTAATTTTCAGCATTTCACTTATTGGTGTAAAATTTCCATTAAAAATATTATTTTTAACATACATTTTGTCCGTGTTCTCTGATAAATTTTTATATTAATTTAATAAATGTTATCTGTAATACCATATCCGAAGAAAAATAAATTAAGAACATAATTGGCAATATGATGTTTTGTATAGGATATTTAAAAATTGTTGATCAGGAAACGGTTTGTGATACTGCGTTAAATATATCCGCACGAAACATTTTGTATCGTATTTTTAAAATACACTTTACATTTTATAATTAAATTGTCCATTGTATTAAACAAAAATTAATTGAATATATACATTTATTTTATAAAAAGAATGTATTTTAGTTAACAATTTTAATTAGATAAATTTTTTCTTACTTCCTTGTGTAATAATCCATATTTTTCAACAAAAATTTTGTAAGAAAAATCGACCGTCCCTCAAACTACTGTTTAAATTTAACTTTTATTTTTAATTCTTCAATTTGTAATAGCAAACTCATAAAAAGTCTCCATTAATAATTTACTTTTACATCATTTTACCTCCGATGGTTTTGTTTAACTTTAAAATAAGAAATTTGTCCAAATCCTATTATTTTTTCACTATATAAATAAATATTATCATAAACTAGTAAAACTTGTTTTCAATTAAACATTCAATAAAGATTTGTTATTACTAATTAATAATCAAAGTTCTGGCTCTTGATTTCATGAGAATTAGAAAAACTTTTCTTTACCTCGAAAATCAGATAAACTACAATTGATAAAATTTCATTCCCTGAAAGTTTGCAATGAATCCTTTCGCCTCCATTATGCTAATCCACCCCCCTACCCCGCACCCCCTCCCAATTCCCTTAGCATTCAATTAATTGCAAATTGATCTTAATTATAAAACCATCAATCTTTTTGTCGGCGCCTTAATAGTGTGTAAAAATATGATAAGGGAAATGGAGTAGCGTGACGGATCGTAACCGAAGCGATTGTTTCGACGAGTCAATTTTTTAAGTATGGTAATAAGAGGAAAGCCCGAAGAAAAATAGGACGACCGTGGAATGAACACTGGGACCTGTTCGTCGGTGAGTTGAAGCCGCCATTGATGTCGCGTGTCCTTAGGATCGTCATAAAGCCGACGACGGAGCGAGCTTCCACCAATGGTAGCCGAGCCATGGCGTTCGAGGTGTGAATTATACATGAGAATATCCCACCAGGCTACCTTTATCCCTTCTTTGCCGGCGAAGCTGATTCGAGCCTCACTTTGTTCTCTTCATTTTTAACCCTTTTCAACGTCCCATTATCATTTCCTTTCTTCTTCTCAAACCGTATTTTTGCGCCGAGAATTCAATTTTCCCTGCGTTTTTCCTTTTCTTTTTTTTTTCCTTTTTTTTATTCCATCGCAAATTCCACATGTAACTTCGCGTTTTGATTATTTATGCACTGTTAGTGTTTTAAAAGGTATAGTCGGAAAATTTTAATAATTCAGTAATCAATTTTCGTTTTGATAACACACTGCCAGCGAAATGGAAAGGGTACAAAAATAAAACTTTCCGTTATTTCAACTTCAATTCCAGACGCGTTTTACTTGCATGTGGAAAAAAGGGAATATTAATAATCTAAAAGCCAGTGTGTTTCAAGTTTTGGTAAACTGAATCTCAATTTGAGACAAACTTATTATTTTTTAAGTTTTGAATGTTAAGCTACTAAATTTTAACTTGGAAACATATAGTGTTTTCAATTGAAAAATATTTGTCTTAGATGTATCAAGGCATTAAATAAATAATTATGTTGATTAATTTAAACTATGAACCCATGATACGCATAGGTACTCGTTAAATAAGCAACATTCCAAAATATTTATAATTTTCTGGTCGCTTTGTTAACATTATGTTTCATTATGTTTCATCCACTAGATGTCACTTTTTAAAAACCAGTTATAAACCAGTTCACTAAAATTTCATGAATTATTATTGCAATTGTTAATACTAGTAAACTGTTTTTTAACATTTTTCATTGATTTGAATTTACTTGAAAGTAATAGATAATAAAAGTTAATAATTTAAACATATTTAGATATAACAAATAAAAATAATCATTTTATTTTATTAGTTATAAATAACTTTACTGTAACAATTTTATAAGAGAACGATCTAGTAAATAAAAAAGAAATATTAAAAAATATTAAACTATACAAATTCAAAATTTTTGAATTTAAAAAAGAAGAAACTTGAAAATTTTGAAACTTTCCTACAACATTTCACGTTTCGTGCATTCAAATTGTTTTCGAACCCTTTCTCGGAAATAATTCTTCGAGTGATTGGTAGTGAACACAATTTACGTAGGCGGAATGGCGGGCACCAAAATTCCACCGATTTTGAGCCCGCGCGCGGTATTAGTTATTGATTAAATTTGATAAAAGAAAAATGCCTGACGCACTGTCGGCAATAAGCCGTGCATGAATTCGAGTAACAGACGGTTATGCGAATGGTAAACTAGTCTCATGAAATCAAATGAAACTAACTCAGTGCCATTGCCGAATGCGTTTAGTTTCATTAACGTCGCGCAGTCAGACCAAGCTGGCAGCGTCGGATGTGTGCAACTAATGAACTGGCATTACGCGATTAACCTCAACCGAGGCTAGTAATATATGCTTGACACATGCGCCTTTCTGTGTTATGAGCACGATATGTAACTGACGCCTCGCTACAATGATTTCTCCTTTGTGCGACTGAGTTCCATCAAACATTTACACTTTTCATCCGGCCTACAAATTGTTCGCCTGATAAATTCGCAAAATTTCCGCTCTCCTTTTTAAACACAGTTTGGCCTTATTCCATAGCAATTATATAATTATTTTAGTCCTCTCCCCGAAAACCTTAAATATCAAGCTCGAATCGTGCACGTCAGAAATGATGTTAGACATTATTTAGACATAACAATTAGTCAATTAGATTGGGTGGAAATTTGAATTTTGTTCGTTAATGTTATAATTGTAATGATTGAATGAGAATTGTACAAATAAATATCGTTGAAATGAGGATAATAATTAGAAATACTTGCAATTGCAAAATTTGATATATCTTTGATGTAAATTAATTTGAGCGTTTTATTCCACTCTTATTAGATGATTAGTTTAGTCGATTAAAATGTTTTAATAGAAACAGTGAATTGATGATCATACAGATCTATTCAAGGAGAATTTAATTGACATAAAAATTGGGATTTAATTTATCATATTACTGTCATTGCGCAGAATAATAAGTACCCTTCAAAATTGTTCAGATTCCATATTGTTTTTGTGAATAAAATAATGAAACCATTGGATTGGAACCTTTTCCTTTTTAACGGTAAACAGTGGTTAAAACTTGTTGACATGGTACCAAAAGTAGATATTAAAATGTACATTTAAAAGAAGCAAACTCACCTGTGAATCCTTAAGTCCAAGCTTTTCGGCCAGCTTTTTCCTGTCGGGTTTGCTGATATACTTCTGATGTTGAAATCTTTTCTCCAGACCGCGTCTTTGGTGGTCGGAAAAGACGGCTCTCCTCATCATCCCGCGTCGTGGCTTTCCTCGTGCACTCGCGGCCCATGGAAATCCAAGTCCTATACTAGCCAGTTGTCCCAAATCGCCCTGGATCGAGGCTGGAAATCCAGCAACTCCTCCGGGACCACTTATTTGACGTCCATCTGCACCGGGATTGGCCCCTAGACAAAATATTATTCGAGTTTCATTATTTACTGAACGCAAATGCTTTGAAGAAGAAACATGCCAGCATATATGCCACATATATGCTACACACATGCCTGCATATATGTCTCATATATACCGTATGTTGGCATATATGGTAACCTATATAAATTTTTTTTCATGGGTTTGTGTAATTTCACTTGCTTTTAGTTGTTCATTTTGTACTAATTTGAATATATATTATCATTACCCCTTTAGATAAATCAGTACTGGTACAAATAAGTATTGAAATAAATAATGGGAAGAACAGGCCCAGTACTGGCATATAACTATTAGCACTTTGTTATATTACTTATTAAATATAAATATCCATAAAAATGATAAGCTTTATATTACTATAACATTTATTTTAATAAACTATATTAATTTTCCTCTCTTGGACAAATACGAGCAAACGAGTGTTTAGTTAAAAAAAAAAGTAGGAAACAATCGTTTAAATAACTATTGATATAAAATTTGATTGCCGCCGTTTGCTGCAAAATCGAAGACGTTTCCGCCGGTTACAAGGTGTGATATTTGCATAAGGTGTTTGGCTGGCGCGAAACGACCAATTGAAACTGCAGCTTCAATATTGTCAAACCGAGCGTAACGATATTATCTGCGCCAATGATATTTCCACGCACTTGTTGCATGCGTACATTTTGCTTGTGGCGGTGCATGTACATAATACGGAAGTGCTTTCGATGCACTTCATATGCACTCCATGTCCCGCGCGAGCCTATATACAACAAGATAGCAGGAGCCGCGCCGGTACACGTACGCGTTTATTTCACTACGCCTCGTTGCGAAAGTTACAGTTTCAAATTATCGTCGAACACGCCGCTTCGTCATTCGCACAAAAAATAATAGTTGCGCGCATTCGAGTAGCGCACTTTTAACGTGTGCAACGAGTTATCGAATTGGGCATCAATGTATAAAAAAAAGATTTGCCTCACTAAAGTGCCATTATTCTATGATACATTTACGCCGATAATATAATTTCTAGTAAAAAATTACTATACCTTCTGATGTTGAAAGGATGTCACGTCCGTGATGTTTAAGGTGACGTGCTAGGTCTGCTGTAACGGAGCTACTGTCTTTTGTCATTAAAATTCAATTAATTTATACTTTATGATATACGGACCAGAGCTCCATCCCGTGGACACAGGATGTACCAATTTGATTCACAAAAATATATGCACTGATGAATATTCTCATAGTATTTTGCAAAGTACGATTTTTATTTGTCATCTGCCCGAAAGGAAGCAGTACTTTGCAAAATACTATGAGAATATTCATCAGTGCATATATCTTTGTGAATCAATTTATACTCCTGTGTCCGTAGAATAGCGCTCTGGTCCGTATATCATAAAATGTAAATTAATTAAATTTTGGTTACAAAAGGCACTAACTACGTTACAGCAGATTTATTACATCACTTTAAGCAATTACAGTACGAAATGTGTGGCAAAGCAAAATTTTTTACATTACATTACTATCCTAAATATTAAATTATACTATGTCGTACATAAAGTGTTATTGCATCAATATGGTAAAATAGTGGAAACCGTAGATAAAACGTTTCTAAAGTCAGAAGGTGTAGTTATTTTAAATATAACTTTTTTTTCAGAGAATAAAAATATCTTTTTATTGGGTAGATGATGTTATTTTAGATGAGGATTACACCGAATATACGAAAATGTAAAATAATTTTTTCTGGAGGGACTAACAATAATAAGAATAATAATAATAATATTATATTAATAATTTTTTAAAATAAAATTTATTAATTTATATATTTTCAAAAGTACGTATTAATGAAACCGGCATAATGGTGTAGTGGTGAAGTCGTCCGTTGGGTGAGCGTTAGGACGAGGGTTCGATTCCTCGTTTAGTCGAGCTTTTTCGCCACCCCACCATTAAAAAATTAAAACAATATTTAAATAAATAAATTAATATACAAAATAGAAAATAATTGAGATAAATATAATAAAGTATATTTACATTATACTGCTAATATGTTTCTAACAGATGACCTATGTGTGTTGTCTCTGTGTTTACAAATACTCATATTCTCGTAACAGACAAAAGATCTGGTTAAAATTGTCTGTAATAGGTTTGTTATGAAATTATTTTCCTTTTAATATCAAAACCTTGACTTATTGTATATCAACTGAAGCCCTATTCGTTTTAATAGAAAAATTCTAAATAAACAGTTTTCTTCAAGTGCAATAATTCAATTCCGAATAATTCTGAAACGATAAAAGAATTTCACTTAGTGTTGATTGAACATTACCTGGAATGTAAGGGCTTCTGCTGTACAGTAATTGATGCAATGTATGCTGTCCATTTGGAGGCAAATGGTGTTGAGGTGGATGATGTCCCGGATGTGGAGGATGATGTGGGTGATATGCCGTCGGCCTGGCGATGGGCTTCGCTATGTTGTAACCTGCAGAGTTCTGCAAATTGTGAAGGAAGACTGGTATTGCGCTCGGTGATATGCTCTGAAATTGCTCTGTAATCAAACATTTAATACCTCTTAATTAATACGAACTTTTTCAAGTAACTCGGGGTAATAATTGCAATTTGCCATTTTTCATTTCAACGTTCAATTTCTCTTATGAACCAATTTGCATGAAAGTTAATACAAATGAAATCTTTATCGAAACATTAAATAGCTGCAGTAATTAAATTCGAATCAATTTAGCTCGATTTATTTATTCTTTTTTTTTGTTAAATATCAACTTTTGTTCTATTTAATTCAAACATTTCTAAACGGTTTTGTATTATAAGCGCAGATGTCGCGAGTTATATAAATAAGGTAAAAATATCATGAAAAAGCAGATTACGAAATCATCGTCGAAAAATTTCCTGAACAAATCAACTCCAAAATAAATAAATACCGCGAATGTATCAATCGGAAAGATAGGTCCGTAAGGCGGTAAATCTGTTTTTTATGTTCCTTTTATCGCATTCAACCGCATTTTTGTATCATTTATCCGGCGGATTACTTTGCTTTCCACGATTAGATGCGCACCCTTCAAAATCGGGCGTTCCTTGAAATAGCTCCAGGCGTTTCTGACCTTGCATCAAGGCACGCTTCGACGCCTTTCAAAGACTAAATGTATAGTTATATAATCGTTTACGGCGATCCCGCAAGCGTCTGCTGCATTAAAAACTGTTCAAATCGAAACTTTCTTCTGCTTTTAAACGCAGCCCGAACGCTTTACTACCTTTTAAAATAATTATGAAAAGTATATTAATGAAATTTAATGAAATTAAATTGTATATTAAACTGAGAGGAATGTATTAGTAGTTGTTATTATATTTAATAATAACTTGGGGATAGATATGCATTAATAATATTCCTTAAAATGTGTTAAACTATTTTGAACAAACATTAGAAAAAAAAATGTTCTTTTGTAGCAAGTGCTAACAGTATTCTCCAGTGTATAACAAATTAAATTGTACATTTATTAAATGTTGAAAGGTATTTGTTTTTTCCTTAAAAATACGAGTGAAAAAAATTGAACCGACAGTATTTTAATAACGAGCTCGGAGCATAAATTTGATAGTGATTTAATTATACGAATGAAATTGATGGCTGGAAATCAACGGTTTATCATTAGAAGCGCTTTTCATAATCGGATGTGAATGAAACGTGTTTCGACAGGAGCAGTAAAATTCTAGAATAATGAAATGATCAATGGTACGCCAGCGTTAATTGCGCGCGTATTCATGATTGCGCGGAATTAAAAACAATGGTATGCTTAAAATGTGGTATTCGCGACGAGATGGAAATGCATCATTTACACAAGTAAAACATCAACGACTATTCCATCAGGGTTTCGTAACTGTCGTCATATTTTCAGTTTATCGTTTATAAATGCTCCGATTGCAGATTTGGTCTCTCTTGACGCGCATCGATATAATATGCGGTCACGGGTTTCCGCAAATTTTGTCGATACCCGACACAATGTGACGTATCATCTGGTATAGTGTGCTAACTGAGAGAGTTTCATAATTTTACCTGTAATGAAATATGCTTGTAATAAAACTAAAAGCATTTTATATTTTATATTTATTTTTTCTTTATTTTCACCGAAGACTTTCGTCAGAAAAATTTGTCAGAAAAAAGATTTGAACAATTTTGATTTTTAATAAAAATTAAAACTTTGAAAATTTGAAATAAAAACTTCATTTAAGTTGAATCTAGGAATCTTTTTATGATACTTCACCTTGGTTTTATAAAAATATATCTTTTGATAACTTTTGTTAAATTAAGAAAAGAACTGATATCATGCAAATTGTCTGAAATTTTAGAACTGATAACATTTTAAAATTCTCGAGTGACTTATTAGGAGTAAATAAGTCTTTGACATTTTCAATAAAACTTTATACGATGTAAGTGCAAGTCAAGTACCAAAGTACCCCATATGATTTTCTCAAATTTGAACCAAAAATATAATAACAGAGTTTTCTGAAAAGCTTGAATGCCAACATTAATTATCACTAAATAATCGCTTTTCAAATAATCATTTACATCGGTTCTAACTCAAAAACTCCAAGCCTTGTCCCGATCTCATTTCAATTAATCGCGGCCAAACTTTCCCATAAAATTTCCATCAAATCAAAATCCGGGTCCCATCCATCACCGCTCGTTTTATTATTCACCACGATGATAAACCCTTGAAATGGTGCGCGTAGATTTTCAAATCCACGTCATCTGCTCGTCCAGGGCTCCTTACTAAATTCATACCCAAAAAGGGGTCCACCCATCCCAAACCGAGCATAGTAACCAAGTATCCGAAATCTCCACTTCATCTATATTTATTCTTTAACAGTCAGAAAATCCCGCCGCAAAACAACCGGCTCACTTTTACAACGTGCCAAAGCGAGCTGCCGAAAGTGCCCCCGTCGGATTGTCTTCGCGTCCCGCAAAAATGAGATAATTCATGGTGTCGCGACCGCCCCTGAAAGTGGATCCCGGCCAGTAAGGATCTATAGGGGGCTTCTATGCCGACGTCAGTTCGGTCCATCCATAATAATAACAATGACGCGCAAGGGGTTGGTCTGACGACGATTTTTAATATTTTTTTCTCCCCCCCCCTTTCCCCCCAGGGGGGCCGATCGCCACGCCCAACAGCGCGGTAAAAAAGTGACGTGTTTGAAAATAATAAAATAATGGAGCTTAGCTCGGGCTTTGCTTTGCGTTCGGCCGAACAATGCCCGACAATAATCTATACACGGCGGGCCATTGTGCCCGAGACCCCATAAAATACTCATCGCCTTTTATCGCTGTTTACGTATCCGGCCAATCGGGCAGCGCGCACAACCGGCGCGGACTAATGACGCTTAAGTGATCCGCGGCTCCAACGGAAAGTGCCCGAGGCAGGCCGACTCTTCTTTTTTTTTTTACCGCCCGGATTTCTTTTGATGCCCGAGGCCCGGTGTGATCGCGGCTACGCCGTGTTGTTACAGTTGTAGCGCAGTTTGGGGTGGCCCCTAAGCTGCTCTTTTCAGCGCAACACCGATGCTTATTTTTGAGGATTACCGGGCCTCGGTGTATTATTAACTGGATACCGCTGCAGGTTTCCGGGATGAATGCCGGGGCCGCGGCGGTGCGCCGCGCTCTCGAAATTCCAAGTCTGTTTACTTTGCGGTCGTCGACCGTTTTGCGCTGGCCTTTTCTTCGCACACCCGATCGACCGCGATTGATGAAATTAACCGGCCGCGGCGGCGGCCCGAAGGCAGCGCGCTCAATCGTCTTTGACAAATTGAAACGTTTCGCTTATGTTGGCTTCTAGTTGGCGACTGTTCTTTGTGTTTCTATTACGCTTTTTAAGATGGGACATATTCAACTGGATTATTTTACGTTTGCATTTTAATCTTTGAATTTGTTTTTTTATGTTTGTTGCTGTGTTCGATATAATGTTATATTGAGAAATTATATTTAACGCAAAAAGATGAATGAGTTCCAATATTAAGAGCAGTTGAATTCCACATGGAAAAAACTGCAGTTGGATTTTTATTTACATTAAGTAGAATCTATTTATCATAAATAGAATTATTTTTACGTTAAAAATGTTTACAAGTATCAAATAGAAAATTTATTAAACATAAGAAGATTATATTATTCTTAAATAGACAGTTTTGTGGGTGCAGAAGACAATTTTTTAACATGTAATAAAATATGAAAGAAAATATTATAATAAAGTATTTAGTTAATACTTAAGGATATTCTAAAATTGTCTTCCTCGGTTCGATTGCTGCTTATTATGAGAAAATTAACTCATTAATTTTTTACATGTGGTTAGCATTTCTGTAGAGTTGGCTTTAATGTTAAGAAATTTCTTATACCCACGAGGAAGTGGTGATTGTAAAATATTTATATTCATATGAAAATAAAGAACAGCAGATTTTATATAACATTGTAAATGCAAAATTTTATATCCTAATATTTACGAAAATTGTAATATCCGTAAAAGTGTAAGGAACCCCCCTTTACACACACATATACGAATATAATTGCAGATAAAATTGGACAAAATATTACTACCTTACGTAAAGTAAATATAAAGTTTTTTTTTTTATAGACAATATTTATGTTTACTACAACGGAGTTTATTTCATAGGTTAATATTTAATAACAATTTTTATATTTATTCAGAATACGTCCCTGTTAAATACAAATGTATTACATAAGAAAACGGTACCATGACTTTATGAGAAAATTTATCAATATTTTTACAACTTTTATGCACTTATGCTATTATTCAAACTTTGGTTTATGCTTTGCCATTGATTTTATTATTTTATTAATATTACGCTATTAGGAATAAAAATATAATTACTCTTCCGACTTCATCAATCAATCAATTATGAATCTTTTAAAAAACATACGTAGTAATAAAAAGAACAACAATAACAAGTTTAATAGAGGCAGGAAATAATGGGCTGCTGCAGCAGAGGCAAATATTTTTGGTAAATCTTCTTATAATATATAAGAAACTGGGCATAGAAGTTTAAACAATTCGAGTTAATAGGTTTAAAATATTAATTTTTTAATTTAATATAATTTACTTTATACTATTTAAGAATTCTAAATTTTTCCACAGTTATATTGGTATCAACTTCAAGTCATAGTTGGTACACAATAAGTTACTGTAATTTAAAATTACATACGTTATTGTAATTTAATATAACAATTTTGGCTTTGTATTATCAAGATGCAGAAAGGATGCCGAAAAAAAACATTCTTTTTATTAGTGACTTAAATAGAAGACTGGTCAGAGAATCCGACCGGTTACCTCCTCTAGGTGGTGTACTCTGTTAAAACCAACGACTAGATCCTGAACATCTAATGATCATACCCAGTTTTCGTGGTAATTTCCCTTTAACCTTTCTATTCCCAATTTCTTTTCCTTTCCCACGCTCTCGTATAAAGGACATTACTGTAAAGAAAATCGAACATAATCTAATTACCACGCGAACATTCTAGGCTGCCTCGTCGTAAAATGGACTGTGAGTTCATATAAAAAACAATAAATGGAAATAAAAATCTACGAATATAAGACCAACTGATGGTTATTTTGGGCATGAAAACCAACCCGAACAAGAAGATTGGAATATCCCTAAAATTCATACATTACTCACTCCTAAAAAAAGACAAGTTGCATCATTTGAAATGTCATAAAATTGTATATATATTTTAGTAAGAAAGTGTATTTTAATATGGATGTGTTTAACACAAGAAATGAACTTTAATATTTTATTACAATTAAGAATATTTCCCACAGTATAGTAAAATGTCTGACTAAATCTTGAGACTAGTTACTACTTAATTCAATTTATTGTATGTAATTAACAAATGGAAAGGTAAATCGAATTAAGGTAATTATTCGATAATAAAATACATTCGAAACGTACATATCCTCGTACATAACCTTATATAATGAAGGTTATTTTGACAATTGAACATCATAAATCTGCTTCAAACAATACTTTTATCTGAACTTAAGAATTTTAAAAGCCTTCAAAAGTTAATTAAAATTTACCTGTTTCCACATTTGCATTATTTATTATCAATACAATTACTCTCATATTAATCTACTACATCTCTACATACACTAGGAAAAAGAGTTAAAATATTACTAAATACATAATCAAAATTACAATATCTTCCAAATACTACCAGGTCAATGTTAAATCTTTAACATAAAAATTATAATTAACTTTCGACAATGTTTTCAGGTAATAATACTGTTATAGTAAAGTTAAGCAGAATTGCAGTGAATATTCACAGAAGCATTTCCTCGGCGATACATTTTGCCCTCTAAAAACGAGCCCAATTGGCCAACATACATCATCCGCGAAACTAACTTATTCGTTCAACTGTCGAAGCAAGCAGTCCGGCGCGAAGTCGACAAGCAGTCGGTGTAAAATTAGCCGATTGACAAAAATGACTCATAAATCAGCACGCCCCATCAGCAGTCAAAAAAAAAAAAACAAGAAAAAAAAACAATCGGACAAACAAACGAACGCCTGCAAGGCGGATCGGCGACGGGAGGGGGTGGG
>JABFPN010004853.1:0-14251 GCA_022817305.1 Leptoteleia sp. ZL-2020 | reverse complement strand
GAAAACGCAATTAACCAAGCAAACAATCAAAACGAACAAAAAAGAAAGACAGTGATTCACAAAAAAAAAACTGGATTTGACATCACAAATAACACGAATACCTTGAGAATTTGCATTTCATTCTACTCCACTTTATTCTTTGCTAAATAATCCTGACCCACTACTTATTTTATACATAATAACATTTAACAGCAAATTTATAACACATAGTTATTTTAAAGAAAAAAAACTGTGAATGCTGGTAGACGCTACATGTGTGTAAACATTTGACAGCTGACTATCAAATTTTACAAACTTACTACACAAATTGATAAGAGTTTATCAAATTTGTTGGTAAATTTACGCCAGTAACAAACATTGACAGGTTTTTTTTCATTGTGAAATCTGAACGAAAGACTTGAAATCAAAAGTCTTGTCATGAGAAAAGAATCCAATCGTTATTAAAAAGAAATAAAACTTGTTTCAATTTCAATATCTTATTTCTTTTTAATAATAGAAGTTAAATTGTTGAATTATTTTTAAAAATTATCTTCAACGCGAGAAAGAAAAGTAGACAAGGAAAATTGATGCAAAACGTTCGATTTTGCGCGCCATATATTTTGTATAACTGTGTGCTAAAACTCGATTCAAAGTATCCGTAACTTTGTTGTGCTCGAAAAAAGGACGGAAGCAGATTTTGGAACGAGAGGGAATACAGTAACCAAAAGCATCCAAAGGTATTCAGTTTTACCGGACAGTCCAAGAAACAGCGCAATTTTTTAGGATAAAAATCGTGCAGCAAGACAAAAGGACAAGAGCGAAAACATAAGTCCAACAAAGACTTTCTCACAACATTTAATAAAACGCTATAAACTATGTACTGTTTTTCATTTTACTCAAATAATCTAAAATACTTACATAGAAAGAGTTACATACATATGCGGGTACATTTGTGTAATTATATATGAGTTCATTTTGTATCAGTTTGTCAAATTACAGAATTTTTATAGATTAATTTTACTGTACTTTTATTTGACATATACTTTATAATCAATTAACTGCTACATTCCAGCAAATTAATATGTATATATATATATATATATATAATATTTAAGGATAATAAATTCATGAAATACATTAAAACATAAGAAATTCTTTAATTGCATAATTCATTTCATAATGCTTACATAAAAAAATAATTTATTTTTATATAAAAATATAGAATTGTATAGAAAATGCATGTAAATGTTTATTTATGCGAACAATTGTTTTCTTCTATTTAATGTCAAGTATTGATAAACATTATCCATATATTAATTTATATAAGAAATATATAAATCAAGAAATTTGAACAAATATTTTATGAGAATAAATACTAATACTAATAACAATAATAATGATATTAATATCTTCTTTTGTTGGCCAATATAAAAACTCGTACACTTTTATATAAAATACACAAATGTACACACATAAAAAGAGTGCCGTTACCCTTGCAAGTACAGTAATTTTTTTTTTGTTTCTTTTTACTTCGTACGAATAGAATCGAGTTTCGATGTCCATCATAATTCGCGCACGAACGTTATTTAGCCACAAGTGCATTCGTCCAAATTCCAATGGTTTATCCTTTCGTTTTAAGTTGCACCAGATATATATACGTGCACTCTCACACATGAAACACCCTAAGTCTCTTACAAAGAGGAAACGATGGTTAGTGGTGATATCTGGTTATATACGTGTTATAAAACTGCAAACTTTATTAAAATTTGCTCGTTGTAAAAAGTTTCATCCTAATTGTTTAATCACATCGCGGAAGAAATTCAAATCTGATTTTTTAGTGTACAGATGCACGTGTAATCGTCTTGTATAAAAGACTTTTATCATTATAATTATTGATAATTGAAGATGCATATAAAATTTGTTGTAAAAATGAGATGTTACCACTAAACAATGTCACCTCCGAATGTTCCAGACTAATTTCAGGTGCCAGCTCACATTCTCTCTATATATAATCCTTATAATAAAGAATCATCAAAAATGCTGGGGAATTGACACATCCGGAAAAATGTGTGTGTATATATGTATGTATATACGCCATATGTATAAACCATATATGTATATATATTTATTTATAATTATTATTCACTTATATTTATATTTATATATACTTTTTAATAAACGGTGAAATTTTAGTAAACAACGCACTCTAATAACAACGCTTCCATACTTATTCACTTGAGTCTCCATCTTCGCGCGATCGCAGATGGCGCTGTGCAATTTGATTAATTTCGAATGGCACTAGCATCATCTATCCTCCTGTGACGGCAGACTCTCTTACTCTCGCTCTCATTCTCTCTCGATGTAATGAAAAGTTTTTTTTTTGTCGCAGGCAAAAGAAAGCATACTTCATTTTATTTGTATTACACATACAAACTCGTAACTCAAAGGCACGTGTATAAATTAAAAATACAGTTTCGCACCGCGAAAGTCCCAAGATCATTATGTATAAGTTTCTAACTGAAAGGCACGTGTATAAAACGAATAACGCATCGAAAAACGAATTCTTGCATCTTGTTTATTTTACTTCTCTTTCTACGGGTATGCTATGTAAAATGAAACAAAAAACTGTATTGTGTGTTGGATTCAAGTAGTTGCGTACGCTTTGTAGTTTTCTTTTTTTTCCCTTCTTTTTATACTTTGCTTGCACGCTTGGTTGTTGGCCAAGACAAAAATGCGTAACAAAAATTCATTAGAAAAGAAGTTCTCGGCGATGACACCTTAAGCGGATACGGTTTCTACCATCGACTTTTTAATTATTTCGCCAAAGTTCTCGTCGCAGTCGTCCGGATTGTCGTCGCGTGGAGTCTCGCGTTCGTGTTCGGACTTCTGCGTGATCGGTAGTGCTACCGACTCCTCGTTCTCCGGCTCGTTTTTCGTCGGATACGTTACTGGGACCTGGGATTCGACTTCGGTGTAATACGAGTACCTCCCGGCGAGTAATTCCGAAAAGGGCTCGAGTTTGTTCATCTGTTGCACGACAGCGTTCATTGGTTGCTGCACCGAGTTCAGATTCGTGTACTGAGATTCGGTCGGCTCGTCCTAAAAATTACTTCAGTTTATTCATTGAGTCAAACATTTATTAGGTGTACAAGTACGTTTTAAATTATTTACAAGAGAGGGCATTACCACCTCTCTGTTAGTAAAAGCCTAAATTTAAAAAAAAATGTCCTTTAAAACTAACTTGTACCTCTAATATTAAAAATCAATATCAACCAATTATATTATTTTAAAAGGTCAATCAGTCATGTTTATATAACTTTTTGTCGTATACCTCGCATGAACAAGGAACAATTCTCTGCAATATAACATACAGATATAATGTAAAACATATATTTGAAAATATTAGAAAATAAAATTACGTTTAGATTCACGTAATCTAACTGCAAAAATCTCTTTATCGTGCAATAAATTAAAATTAACTGTAAATTGTGGTAGATTTTTAATTAAGAAAAAATGAATTCTACACAATGGCTGCCTAACACAGAACCGATTATAAATGTATTTTGTAAATGAAAAATATCTACCATTTTGCGCCGAACTCTGTCAAACTTTGTAAAACTTTGTGCTGCGCTACTGTGTCTAAACTCATCAAGGAATCCATTAAAACTTTGTTGAAATTTCCAACAGAAGTTGGTTGAATTTTTGATACTAATTTAGACAGAATTTTATGCCATTTTTTATGTAATTTGAAATAATAAGAATATAAAGTGTATAATACAAAACCAATATTAATATAATTAAATAAAAAGTTCTAATCACAAAAAAAAAAACTTATTATTTTTAGTGTTTAATAGAAATTAAAATAATTAATTTTATAAATAAAAATATCAAAAAGTATATAATACAAACAGAATAATATGAGTTATTAATATGCCAGAATATTAATATTAATAAATTATATTTAACAAAAAATAAATGTTAGAAAAATCTCACCGCGAACGGAGCATCGTATGTCGCGGATGCATGGGCGTAAGGTGAATTGTAAGGGGCGAACCCGCGGCACTGGAACGTTATGCTGGATGTCGACGGCAATGTCTGGTAGCTGGCATAATCCGCGTACGCATTCTGTTGGAAGCTCACCGTGGGACTTGCGAACGACGGGAACGACGTTTGTCCGAACTCCGACTGATTGCTCTTGCGTTGGCCTCCTGATGAATTTTCCATTGGCTCCTCGTTGGGGTAACAGTCGTCGCGCATTGCATAAAGGTCGAGACTGTCCTCCCTTGAACCTGAATCAAACATCGATATCATTTAGAATAAAATTTTAAAAATCCACTTCCATGGAGTCGGGGGTATTTTGAATTATTATTGTTAGAATTCATGACTTCTAAAACAATGATAATTTAAAACACTAATTCAATAAATATAAACTCACATATCCTTTTAAGCTTATTATTTAAATACAATATCATATTATACAAAATTAAATATTAAATATAGTGATCGACAAGAAACGATTAACGACAATAAAAGAATGAGCAATAAAAATCCTTTACACAATACATTTCAAGAATATTTAATGGATTATAACAGAAATATTTACTATTTTTATGGACTTACCATTATCGTTCATTAATAATTTCTCATCAATTATTAATAATAATTATTTGTGATTGATGCATATTCACTTGTTATCTATTACTAGATTTGCTAAACATTATATTTTGTTAAAATATTCCTCACGAATGAATGTTTATTAATCGTCACACACTGTACTTTTATTAATAATATTTTTAAGAATTTAAAAATGATTAATTATATTTTATTAACTTTTTATATAAATCTGTTTACATTATTGTTTCCGATACACCTTGGTATCACCGATTAATTTTTAAATATTTACTTACTCTTAATTGTATCTCATTGATAAAAACCATTAATTATTAATAATTGATTGGCTAATCATATTTTAGTAATTAATTATTGTTGATGATTGTTCTTTATAAACTTCTAATCTTTTATTACTTCTTATTCTACAATTCATACTGATTATATGTTATTAGCAATTTATTGCTGACAATGTTTTTTAGAATTTAAGATTTAAACAAACCATTCCGGTTCTCTTGGACACTTTCGTAATGCAAGCCCGCAAAGTCGCCGTTGGCGGCGCCACCGACATTCCCGTTCGCATTCACGTTTCCCGACTGGATATTATCTTGTGCGCCATTTAACACAGATCCAAGGTTCATTTCGCGAACACAAGGTCGGTCCACCGTATCGGTTTCATTTTGTTCTTCTTCTCGATGCTTCTTTTCGATTTCTAAACGCATCAGGGTATGGATAAAGTGGGTCCTAACACGAACTGGGTTAAATTCAATACGACCGCTACTGTTGGCGCATCCATCGCGTGAACAACCGCAAGGGAAACCTGCTCGGTCGACCTGAAATTTAAATGACATTTATTTTCATTTATTTTTAAATGATTTTTTAATTAAATAAAACATAATGCCTTCTTTAATAAATAATAATAACGCAATAAGTTCTTTAATCAAGAAAACTTCTAAACTTATATAATTTATTGTACACGAAAGTTTGATTGTACACGCTAACTTTATCCACCAAATAAATTGCATCAGTCTAATACGACCTTAACTAATATAATTCATTTCTTTAAACTGAAACAAAAATGTGATATATTATAAGAGAGTTATACTGAAATAAATAATACTGTTTAACACGGTGAATCCACTTTTAAATAAGAAATAAGAAATTTATATATGTTCACTTGTGTTTTATATGATTTATTATTTTCAACTATAAAAAGTCATAATTATAAGAATATAACTTATTCATATATGTGTAAAGGTGGCACCAATATCCGAATAAAATTTAATCTTAAATTTTCCTTGAATGCTCAGTGACAAAGATCATGCGGTTCTTTATATGCCTGAGATCCACTGGGCATGATGTTATCGCTAAGTATAATGAGTCGGAGATGTCCAACGACAGTTCTGTAAAACTAGTAAGGAAAATTACTCGAAGTAGTGCATTGTGACCAGATGATGATCAGACGGGTTCAGAAACTAGATTTTCAGGGTCCATGGTAGTCGATCCAAAAATTGTCTTAAATCGTCAGTCTAAACAACAAAACGATGCGCCAAATCGGGAAAAACATTCGCTACTAGTCTGATATATCTAAAATGAGACAGATGCTTTCTGCAAGCACCAAGACAAAATGAGTTGAACGCTATGCAACCTGCTTTTGGGCCAGCCCAACAGTTCGCATTAAACACTTTTTGTATTTCTATGTATACAACGTGATTGAAAGGATTACCAATAAGTCCAGATATCCAAACGTCGCGTCATTAAAGCCGTTATTGAAGCGACATTCGCCGATATAGACCGTGACGCATTAAAGCGAGCCTGCGAATGCTTCAAACCGAGATTGGAGATGGTCATTCAAGCAAGTGGAGAATATATTGAGTAAATATGTTCTGTACGACCCAACAAACAATTTTGTAAAAAAAAAAAAAATATGTTGTAATCCTTTTCATTTTTGCAATAAAAAATAGATTTGAGAAAAAATATATTTAACTTGTCCGGATTTTAATAGATTTTAAAGGAGGTTATTTTGTAAAACATAAAAGGCACACAAAAGTATTGCATTGCCAGCGAAATGAATATTTCAATTAAATTTAGTTACTTTCAATTAACTGGTTTTTGTTGGTAGAAATGAAAGCAACGAAAGTATATTAATATTTATAAATTTATTTCTTTGTACTCAAATTAATTTACTCGAGAGAAATTAAAATACACGCGTATGAATGCGGATGTTATTTTTTTTTCCCTTTTTCATTAAAATCTTTGAGGAAATTCATTCCAGCAAAAGGTAAACATGTATAAAAAGTAGGTGTAGTGATCACAATACACTTCCGATGCTTTGAAAAAATGTTTAAGATATTACGTCAAAGAAATCGCGCTTTACAATTTAAATGGATTATGACAAAAACTGACTATTCTACTATTTAAATATTAATAGACTGTTGGATAAATACAAAGCATATTTAATCGGAGCATTTTACTTGATTATTATCAAAACAAAATTTATCAGATCAACTGAAATTTCTTATCATAAATATAATAATTATTTATTTGTGATTTCATTTGCAAGTATCATATAAAAACAATTTAAATGTACATATATTTTCGTGATTATTGATTTGTAAACTAAAAGTTAAATGGGTTGTAGGTCTGAAGCAGTTTGCAGGTCCGCCTTAACGCGTCACGGTCCATATCGGCGAATACCGCTTCAATAGCGGTTTTTAATGACGCACCGTTTGGATGTCTGAATTTGTTACCAACCCTTTCGATCGTGCCCCGTACATAGAAGTCCAATGGACTTAAAAGCCCGACGTTGGGTGCCCCGTTTTCACACTCCTGCATATTTTTCTTCGTCGGTGTTTCAGAACCTTCGTTGGGCATCTTCGACTCATTACACTTAGCGATGACATCATGCACAGTCGCTCACGGATACCCGAAGAACCCGCAATCAATTTTAATTAAAATTTCTTTACATACTAAAATCTTTGAAAATAATTAATGGTTTATGATAAACTATAATATTTCCTTTCATTAATTGATTCTCAATCGATTAAAAAGATAAAAAGAAGGTGTACTTTAAACAGGATATAAAAGTGCATAAAACAATTATAGTATTAATTCGCGCAACAATAAATCATATCAAATTACTTGACTAATACATCTTTGATTATCTTTATACGTTCATTTCTCGTTAATGACAAAGTGCAATAAGTAATTAATACCATTTATTGTTATATATCTAATCCAAAAGGTGACGCCCTCCGACAAAAAAGATGAGAGCCTTATTCTCCAGTCCACTGGACAATAACGTAATTAAATGAATGATTTCAAGTTATAATAAATATATAAGAGGCAATATATAATAACGAATAATATTTGTAACATATTTGATAATATTAAATAATATTTAAAAATATGTTATACACACTTATTAAATGTGATATATCTGTCTGGAACTGATACCCAGTCCCCCGAGGAATCAATCCAACAATCCAACCCTTTGGTCATAAAGATAGATAATTACTCACATCAACAGCACTTTATAAGTCCATATACATCAAATAAAACCGTTGCTTATAAAGCACTGTTAAGACAGGCAAGCATCTGTCCACGTGGCCAAGGAGATAGATCGTTGGACTGGCACCTCGGGGACTGGGTGTCAGTTCCAAGCAGCGTTGAAGATTTTTCCCAAAGGATACTATTTCTTTTTTTAAGAACAATGATAAAAATATGAATTACTCTTTTAAAACTACGTTTAAAATAAATTTAAATTATAATTGGTAAGTGATAAGGCATTATCATTGGTGATATAAGAAAAAATGTCGTACCTGACATTTGACATTAGCTCTACTACAAGGACAACTTTCGGGGTCGCAGTATCCTTTGCAAGCGCAGCCGCAGTGTTCCCTACTGGCGCGTATGTCCCGGCACTCGTCTTTCTCAATGGTGTCTATTCGACGGACCCCGGACGCGCGCAAAAGAGCGCGCCGTTGCCACGTAGGCACCGGTTGCAAGAAGTAATAACTGTCGATGTCGATCTCCTCGGTGTCGGTGGGC
Organism: Leptoteleia sp. ZL-2020; assembly: GCA_022817305.1. Classification (NCBI taxonomy): domain Eukaryota; kingdom Metazoa; phylum Arthropoda; class Insecta; order Hymenoptera; family Scelionidae; genus Leptoteleia; species Leptoteleia sp. ZL-2020. The sequence continues at coordinate 5,614 of JABFPN010004853.1, read as the reverse complement.
TCCTCGTCGGTGTCGTCGCTGGGGTCCTCCGAGCTGGACGCGCCTTCGGCCACACAATTGGCGGCCCGCTCGGACCGTAGCTGTGCGAGCCGCGCACGGTGAAGTCTGCGCTGCTCCGCCGCGTGTTCCGTTAAGGAAAAACGCTCGGCGTGCGTGTGCGTTGCGCTCATTCCCAAAGTACTGCCGCCCTGGAAATAACGATGTGTTTGTTGCGTTAATAAAGTTTACACGTTGTAATTAAAATTTAAATTTACGCCGGCTATTTGTCCCGAGCGTTTGCATTGATAAAGTTACAGTTTGTAATTAAAATAGAAATTGGTGTGTATGTGTGTGTGTACTGAAATGCGGCTAATATGATTAATATAGAGAAATGGAGCGCGGGCTAACTTTGAAATGAAACTATATAAAATGTTTGACAATTTCTGCATTGCAAAATTGTTAAATCTTGAATAAACATGCCTTTTATACTAAGGATTATGAGTTAAATTGATATGTGAGTTTATAGCGTTATAATTTGCTGTAAATCTGTTCTTTTTTTAAACGAACTCTTAATAATAACTAGAATTTCTCATTAAAAATTTTAAGTGAAACTTATCAAAGGTCACGATATCGACCCGAATGAAGCAAACAATTTAATTTTATTTATTATTTTATAAAACAATACAAAAAAATGTATTACTTAACGCACTTTAATAAATAATGTGTACTTAATTTTTATATTTATTTCAACAGCTGACACGAATTCCTTTGATAGTAATATTTAGTGAAATATCAGTTAAGTAGATTGCCATTTTAAAAGTTAAAATTTATTGGAAAAGAGGAAAACTGAAATGTCAATAGAGATGATATATATTGTTGTTCAAAATATAGAACTTTTTTAAATGCCAATCTAATTAACCGATACTGCAGATTGTTATTAACAATAAATGCCAGCGGCGGAATTATAAAAGTTTGCTTCTAAAATAAACATTCTCAATTAATGCGTTAGTTCATTTTTTTGTTTTTGAAATTGAAAATATAATTAATTTATATTTATCCACTTCGCGTATCAAAACAATTTTTCAAACATTTACATGTCACATTTCACGTGCATTTTACAAAACCGCATAAATATAAAAAATGATTGATGAAAATAAATGTACAAAATTAAAGAATAATATTTGTTTTTAATTGGATATAATTGAAGTTACGTAAGCTGCTTTTAATAAATTGCTCCGAATCAAATGTCATATTTTAATTAAATTTTCGTCGTTATCCGTGTCCCTTAAAATTGTCAATGGAGACAATTTATTAAGCAGAAAATATCTAATATCATCGTAATTTTCTTTCCTCAAATGTTTTTACAGATTGAACTTAAATTAATGCAGTGCATCCAAAGGAATAAAAACGAGTGATACATCAACGTACCGAACGAATCTAAATTTATTTCTTATAATATAAATTTTTTCCATCACTCTTTCCATATTAAAGTAAGCCTCATAAAGAATCCCGTTCCTCTATCCTTTTTTTTTTTGCTCATAAAAAATGCGCGAGGCAAAGAAGGAAAGAAAAACGGCATTCTCCATAAGTTCAGCAGCATTAAAGAAATGAAAAAGAAAACAGAAAGAAGTTTCCCTCTAGAAATATGTAATTTCCAGGAGAAACAATAAACTCATATTCAGTTGAAATAATAATATTGACGTCTGAAAAATCACGTTTTCAACGAGAGTCCATCGGCAAATCGCACCGATAAGAAATCGACAACAATTGTAGATTAATCATCAGTATATTCTAAAAATATTCTTAGATATTCGTATTTTTTTAAGAGATATTCTCGGGAGATTCATATTCTTTTAAAAATAAATGTACCATACTTTGTAAATACCAAATTCCATAAATGTGTCATAAATATTTCTGGAGTTTGACACAAGAATATTTTTCACAAACATTTTTGAAATATTTCGGACTATTAGGAATAATATTTGATTGTACACAATTAATTAAGAAACGAAGAAAAAATTGATTGAAAGCAGTATATATTAATCAAAAGTTGATTGTAATATTAATTTAAAAAAACATAAATAAATAAATAGATATTTATTTGTACACTATGAGAAAGAAATACAAACTTTTAATACAAAGTTTACTAATTTATTATCATACTCGCAGGATATCAAAATTTATTTATCATTTCAATAAAGTGTGCGAAATGTAATCATACTAATTAATATGCCGATCATTAAAATTCCGGAATTGGTTTATTAGCATATAATAATTCTCTATTAATGAAACGAAATATTAATAATTGCAAAATTAATTTGAACTATTTATTCAATAACTCGATATGCGTTAGCAAAGTCTATATATTTTCATCCGAAAAAACTGTAGTACTGTAAATTGTCACAAATATGATAATGAATTTAAAGCAATACAAATTACATCTAATTTACATTTCTTTAACTAATTTCCTGACTATTTCAATATTGTAATTAAATCCATGTAAAAGTAAACTGACACGACTTATTTCTGAGTTCAGGACACGACATTGCAAAGATTAAGTAATACTTCACTCAATTTTATAAGACGGTTTACAATTAGAACTCCCATATTCATAAACCAGTTTCATAAAATATAATAATCTGACAAATTTGGGAAAAATTAGTATTCAGTTTAGTAAATCTTGATGTCCATTGATTTTTGCAATATAATATACTTTTTTCCCCCATGAAAACAGTACTTGGTAATTCATAATCGTTTATTTCACATTGAATATTTTGTCCGGAAAACATTGCCAGCCGTGTACGTTATATATAATGCCAATAAATGCGCGAGCATATATAATTGGAAGTGTCTAATGGTACTGCATTGAATGAACAAGAATCGATGCAATATTGCGGCGCATTCGGTGCACATGCTAATGCGAGTTCCTATATATCCCTGGTGATACACTCGTGTGAATATATTTTTATTGGGATAATTAAAATTAATTACTAAAACATAATTAAAGGGCGTTAATTTTCGTGGAAAACTGCGGTAAATACGTCGACTTCGCATTACGGCCGCTGGCAAAGTTCGCGTCGCTTTTTAACGACAGCGATTCAAAACATTTTGTTGTCGACAAATTTTTTTCTGAAGTAAAACAGACGTCGAGATAAATGCAAAAATTTGAGGGCAAAATGTAATAAAATAAAAGGCAGTCTTTTTTTTTTTAATTGAAAATAAATGAAAAGTCGAATTCACTTTCAAACAAGTTCAACTTTGTAAGCTGTTTTTCTTGCTCCGAAAGTTCTCGCGCAAACAAACAAACAAAAAAAAACAGACCTGACTTTTAATTTGCCATGTTCTTTAACATATTCAAGATTTTCAAGTAATTAGTAAGAAAGTTTAAGAGATAATCTTTTTAAGGGAAAATTTTTTCGCTTAGTTTTGCAATTGCATTTATACCTGCGTTTAATTTGCAAATCGTTTGTAGAATATATTTTTTAAATTGTGTTTCATCCTAAACAAACGTTAGTGTTATGGAAATTTGACGAGCAATATATTATTTGAATAAATTCAAAGGTCTATTTGACAACTGATTTTAATTATATTTTTTTTTAATTTTAATATAATTAATGTATAATATTTTCATAATAATTAACGTATAATTAATTATTAATTATTTTAATAATTAACTCATCCTTTTCACGTTGTACAATTAAAAAGTACTATTAACTGTACAAAATTACACACGTTTACCTTTTATTTATATATTTCAATAAACGTATCTTTGAATTATTTATAAACTGGCCTATTTTATGTTTAATAAGTTGAAAAGCTTCCATTCGAAGAACATATTTCTCGATTCAATTACCTAATTTTTCCTTTGATCAAAAACGTTTATTATGTATAGCGAAAAGTGAATCAAATTACTCGATTTATTTTCGCAATTCGTTTAATGCAGTTGATTTATTATTAATAATAAATTATTATAATTAATAAACATTTTGTCGATGAAAATAAATTTCAGCCTTTCGTTTTTCCGCGAAATTATCGGCCACTTAACTGAAATCAATTTAAAACGAACAAATAAATGCTATTGATTTAATGCGCAAATTTATATTTCAAACGCGCAACATTGAAAATACCGAATAATTTCTACTCATAATATTTCCACAACAGAAAAGTGCAGGTCCATAAAATATAAATCACCCCAAAATGATTTTCCAATTTCAAACGCAGAACAATTACGTATTATTTTATCTTACAAAAATTAATCACACGATTGTTCTTTGCAAACAAAAATAACTTGCAAAAAGTCATTTTTCATACACGGAGAGAAAAGATTAATAAAAATTACTGACATTGTTGGTAAACTGGTCATGTACTTGCAAGAATTGAAAAATTACTATCCTAAGTTAGTAAAAAGTGTCAGCTTTCTAAGAATCATTGTCAACAAATTGATACGTTTTACTAACTTAAGATAGTAATTTTTCAAGTTTTGCCAATATATAACCAGTTTACTAAGAATGTCAGTAAATTTTATTAATCTTTTCTCTCTGTATACACTTCTTAAATAATGCACTGAGAAAAATAATATAGTAATCCTGGACTCTATGTGTTTCTGTATAAAATAATGCTTGACAATGTGACAAAAAGTACCACAGTTCTGATAATTACTTAACATTGGAGGGTAGAGTCTCAGAATGCCAGAAAGTATAGTAACTCTTATTATTTCATTTCTCTCAATATGCGAGTCACAAGAAGGAGTTGAATATTATTACCTGTGACGGAACGCAGGTAAACCCTTGGGCTCTTGGAAAATAGTACACCGTTACGGCATCGAATTGTATGCTGCGCTTCTTCTTGGCCGGCTCGTCCGCGAGCCTTTTAGCACTAGGACCGTCGTCCATGCAATCGGTCAGCCTTCGTTTCAGATTGCTCTTCAGCGGGTACGACTGCAGCGACATCTGGGGCGATCGTTGTTCACCTGATAAAACCAAAACCAAAAACCATTACTATTAATCGTTATCGCAACGTAACATTCATAATAAGTCGTCTAGAATTTTGCTTTGAGAAACAAAAACAAGAAGGCAAATAGTCCATTTCCATGCAAATACACGCGAAACGAGGTACAAATATTGATATTTTTTGAAGCGCCAACTCTGAGGCGCGGTTTCGTCATTTGAAACCAACTGAAAAGGGAGCACTTACCCGTGGTCCGGGCAATTCATTATGAACAACTTTTTGCGAAAGAAAAGTTATCTAGTTCCTATAGTTACCGCGAAGAAAGTACGTAAAATGTGACATAAAAAAAAGTTTTACGCCACTACATTTAAATCACGATAAGACGATCAAAAATAATCGATTCTCGTACTTTTTTCTTTTTCTTTTTTTACGTCAAAGAGCTTCTCGGGATCATTGTATATGGATCTAGTTTAATCCTTTCTCATTTTAACCCCTTTTTTATGTTCGCCAAAAAAAATTGTCCCTTTTTTTCCCCCTCAACATCGGAAAGTCAATTAGAATTTGAGAGAAAGTTTTTGCGAACGTTTGGTAATTGATGAGTTGCGATTTGTAATGTAATTGACTCGAGGTTGTATAATTTATTTTAATTAACGATGATAATATGCTGGGTGGGGGGGGGGGGAAGGAT
>JABFPN010004852.1:0-10157 GCA_022817305.1 Leptoteleia sp. ZL-2020 | reverse complement strand
CCCCCCTTCTCCTCCTCATTTAACGTCGCGCTCAATTTCCTGCACGTTGAAACACGAATTTCTCCGCCGTTAATATCACGAGAAAACGAATTCGCAAAAATCGCAAGATATACTCGCGAGCAAAAATATCACGCGCGGAATGCAAATCCATATTGCGACACGCCACACATTCCATTAACATTTTATTATACTATATCATCGTAAATTATAGCAATTTACGCATCGTATCTTAAATTCGCGATATCACTCGGTATTATTATTGCAGTCTGAGGAGTCGAGGAACAAATTTTCATCCTAACTTTTCACCGACAATTTTAATTCCCTTCCCTCTACCATAATTATAGGTAAATTTAATAACAAGCGCCGCAAGTTGACCGAGGAATATAATAATTTTAAATAATTACGTTGACCATTTGCAATTAACAACTTGTGTCAACAATTTGCTTGATCTAAATGAAAAAAAAAAGAAAAATTTAAATGAGTTTCGAGCGGAGTATGACATCAATTTCGTAAATTAAAGTTAAACTACTACATTATACATCAAGACACGAAAATTGTCCTCCGCCTAACAACACCGAGCGATCCCAAAACAATAAACCAAAGATCATTTATTACTTAAGAAAAAACTTGTTGTTCGTCTAAAAATTTCGATCCATCGGTACATTGATCCTACAACGCAATTTCCCGGTAACCATTATACAAATAGAAAAAAAAAAAAAGGGAAGGAACAACTTTTGGGAAACATTAATTAATATTTATAATATACGCCGTACATTCTAAACAACAAAGAGGGGACAAAAATTCCATTGAAATTACGCTCGTCACAGGCCGACAACTTTCCTGGATCAGTCACCCAAAGGCCTGATATCGCGGACGATCTAGGATCGCCGTCGTTAACGAGGGAAACATGGAAAGCGTTGGTCCCGGGGGGGATACGAAAATATGTTTATGAATGACTGCCCAATGTTTCCTTCTGAGTTAATCGTCCGGTTGAGCGGGGCAAGGGGGAGGGGGAAGCGCGCAACACGAGTTTCCACTTCTCTTTCGGCCGAGGGATCGAGATGTCTATCGCGTCGTCATTTGCGAACACCCTGTGTATAACAAGATCTACGCGCCGGCCGGCGCACGCACACGAGCGCGCGCAAACAAAACGGCGAGGCAGACAGAAACGGGCGCAAAAGTTGTGAATCACGAACCAGTTGGGGGAGCGTTCGGTTGTCTACCTGGCCGGGCCCAGGACGAAGCCCCGGACGATTCCCAGAATGAGACGGGGGCCCCGGCCCTATTGTTCTTGTTAATTGCAGCCTCGTGACCACGGTGCCCCGGACCTTCCCCCGCTTAATAGCCGGTTACCGGACGGTTACGGGGCCGCGCGCAAACATCGCGTAGGTACGCGCGCCCTTTGTTTCCGAATCCGCCGAACCGGCGAACGAAATATCCGGCCCGCCGTTCGGGCCCGCGCTGATGAGCAGGTACGCAAATTGACCGGCCAATGGAATCCCACCGAAACGGCCGTTTCGCGATCGAAACGACAGTTTTGGAACGGAACGCTCGCCGGTACTCGGGTGGTCCCCGCGCGCTTGGTACCCACGGAATTCACTTATCGCATTGGGAACCGGCCGAAGAGCGCGGGTGGTCGAAACGCGACGGACGCTGGTACGGCGGAACGACCGAATTTGGAAGATGGCCCGGGGGAAAAGATGAAGGCGCAAAGTTGATAGGGAATTGTGGCGGATTTTCTCTTGGATGTAAATGCACTAGGGGTTCGAGCTCTCGGTTGGATTTAATTGTATTGTTTTCGACGCAACCGGTTGTGTCCAAAATCGTGCGGTATTTTTTTATTGGGAGCTTGTACGTGGACGCGGAGGAAAAAGTATATTATAATCTAGAAAACCGGGGCGCATTGAGTTTTAATAAATTTGAAATATAATTTGTGACAAGTTGTTGTTATCACTTTGTTTCTGATGACTGATTTCAGAATTTTAACATCCTGCAAGTATGGTACCAAACTGATAAATTTTTTTATATATGAAAAATAGTATTTTTTTCTTAGTAAAACTTCAATATAATATCTTTATTAATACAATTAATTGTCATTTTAAAAATAGAAACTAATGTAAACAGAAGAAAACGTTCAGCTTAAATACGAGAAATAATATCTCGGTGATATTATTCAATATTAAGGGTTACCAATAATAAATAATGACATCACAATGTCATCCCACAATGGCGTATTTACAGTAAACTCTCCAACTGAATCCATAAATCATCGCCTCTCAATCAATCCTAGTGTACTTCAATTCTCGAAATCACGGTCATTGTCAGAAAATGATATGGAAAATAACGTGTTGAAGGATCATTCCGGTGGCACCGGCGATTCTCTTTCAGTGGCGCATTTTTGTTTTATGATGCCATATCCGGTAGTCGTCGGGCCATTGTCATCGCCTCTCGTGCCTCGTAAACCCAATTCAAAAGTCCCGCCAAATCGGACCACTCGAATCACAATAGCGTGGCTCACGGAATTTTCGACAGCGCCACTCTAATCGGCATTTCTGTTTGGGACTAATTTCAGGGAGAACGAGCGCGGGATAGACAATAATGATACGGCTGAAGGGAAGTTGCGTAGAGACGGCCTCGGAACGATTGTCTCGCGGTGTATAATTTAGCGCGGAATGTCCTTTAGCTAAAAGAACTGAATAGAACCCTGTGATTGTAGAAAATTAGTTAGTTAATGAGAGAGCCGGCGGGATTTTAGCGAGCGCGACGTTCGACGATTCGCAAGTTGTGAGAAAATACGAAAAATCCGCACGAAAATATTGTCCGAGTTAATAAAAATAATTGAATTATAATTAAATTGATATGCGGAGAGAAAAGAATATTAAAATGTAGAAACTAGGGGATTTCAAATTTTAGTCGACAACAAGTTGTCTTAGTCAGATCTTGATATTTACCTAATCAGGACCACATTATTCCCAGGAGTTATAGCCATATGTAGGCCTTGATCTGAGTACCTTATCAATGCCTGATCAGGAAGTATGGCTGCCCTATTCAGGCCATGTTTACTTAATAAATGATTTAATAAATTTAAACTCTGTGTAAAAAGATTTCTAATGAAAATCATCGCCAATTTGTAATTTGCATTATTTATTATCAGCGAAAACAAGCTTTTAGAACACTCAAACAACTGACGGTCATTTATGAATACAAACGCAAACATACAAATATGTACGCTTACATCGGTCAGCGATATCTAAGCAAAGGTCTTATCATAAGCAGACATGTCAGTTGTTGAAGAAAATAATCTCCTTTCCAAACACAGCGGAATTGATATGCCGACCGAAACCTTTTTTAATGTATGCAGTTTGATTAGGGTATCTGTGTCATAATGGAAACCTTATTTTTAGTTTTGCTGTTTTTCGAGGATACTACCACTTTTGAAGTTATACTTGTTGGGTTTTCTTATCTATTGGATGTAATGGATATTCTAATATTGTATGCAAAAAAAAACATTGTCTAATACCGATAAAGGTTGATAAGTTGTTCTTTTGTTTAATGAACTGTTTAATGTTGACAAGTTTTGATGAAGGTAGAAATCGTATTATCTTCCACTGATTTGAATGGAAAGAATATACACAGAAGTATGTATACATAAACATGTGATAGTTGTAAAATTTTTGTTCTCAGCAGATGCTTCTAATCTAAATACACGAGACAGTGATTTGTAAAGTTTTATCTACAATGGGACAAATGAAATAAATGTTAGAAAATACATGCGTATTTTTTTACAAGCAAAGTCTTTCTTTTCCCACGACGAGAAGTGAATTCGAACAGTAAACGTTCCATTTTACAGAAAGTATTATTTTCAGCGATTTTAAATGCTGATAAAGAAGAATCTTACCGGGAATGAAGTAACACTAACATTTTGAAACTTCTTGTATTAATTTCAAGACATTAAAAATACTACAAATTATAAGACCGTTTCTCTTGGCATTTATGAACTAAAAGCTAGCATATGACTTTTAATTTTTAATATTATTTAATGCAAATCTTCGATTTATTTATCAAACCTTTCTCGTCTTCAATTACACAAAACCATTTTTAACTCCCAATTCAAAAATATATTTCAATTCAACGAGCAATCTCTATCTCATTGTAAAAACATACAAGTTAATAAACAGAACGACAAAAGGTAAATAAATCAGACAGAAATAATTCAGTCCACTTAAAGAGAGACTAAAATATTTATATTATTCGGAATAAAAGGGAAAATCGTCTCAGCTCGCTCAGAGCATAAGCATCTTCGAATGCTTGTTTTATTAGATCTCTCGACAGAAAAAAAAGGACGAAAAAAGTAAACAAAAAAGGGAAGGAAAATAAAATCAGTGGCTCAGGTATAAGAGTCTGGCTCGGAACTACCGTCTGGTTCCAATTTTATCGTCGCCGTAATATTCAATGAAGATCCCGGCGTATTTTTTCGTCACTTCCGCGCGACGGCGACGGTACGCGGTACGTTTTTCTGTAAACAATATCCCCCGGGGTGGGGAGGGTAGGCAAAATTTCGACGCCAGTCGTCGCGCGACGAAATAATAAACGTCTGCGATGCGACGTGGATAAAAAGCGGCGGCGCCGCGCGCGGAAAAAGGGTCGTTAAAAGTAATGACGTTAATTCGAGCGAGAGACAACCGAGCTGATACGAAAGATAGCGGAATCTTATCGGCCGGCGAGATACACCGAGCGAAAAGCGAAACAAATATATATGCGAAGTACCGGGGGGGAAGAAAAAAGGCCGAAGAAAGAAAGAAAAAAAGATGAGAAGGAGTGATAGAGAGGGAGACGGAACGAATGAGCGGCGCTTTCGGGCTGGAATTATGCTACAGCTGGCCGTTCCGGTGATACGGGCAGGGAGAACCGCGACAAGCGGCACTTCCGTGTGCCAGCTGCCGGCAGACGGAATACGGAATCGAAGATAACCACGGTCCCAAGCGGTTGGGGGAAAAAATTCTCTATAAATTGTCGGCGTTTTAGTTGCAAAAAGCGGCCTTTTTCATGGACGAACGTGATTAATCAAAGTTGATTTATAATGGCACTGTGCGGCTCAGCACGTTTCGCGATATTTATTGTAGAATGCATGTTTTAATAATTATTGTGTATTGGTGTGTTAAAAAAGTACTATTTACTAGTAATCAATCATAGCTCAATAATTTTTTGTTCAATGTGGATAAATGTATACAAATGAACGTTCTTGAACGTTACGATAAAATTTATCGTGCAGAAAATAATATTTACTTTTCAAAGCCTCTAAGCCCAAAATGACAATATTATACAGCTAATATTATATATATATATATATATATATATATATATATATATATATATATATATATGCTTGTATATAAAATGATACTTGCTGATGTGAAATACTGCTACTTATCGTTTGCACTTTATTAATATTTATATAAAAATGTTAACATTTTATTACTATGCTGAATTGTTTAATTTAAAATTACGTTAACTTCTTTTTCCTGTAATTTAATGCACAATTATATTATCTTGAACCTTTATTAACGCTTGAGAACTATATTGAATTAGATTAATATTTATAATCACAATTATAAGATATGCCTCTATAACGGTATATTGTTTAACGGAATTTTATCGTACGGTTCACAGGAAAAAATAGGCATACATTCTGCCTTTCAAAATAAATAAATAATTATATCTAAAAATATTCTAATCTAAGAAAATTCCTCCTAGTGTGACAATATTACTCTAATTACAAAATTTCACCAATATTAATGTATAACTTTCCCACATATGCACGATTTAAAATAAAAAATATCCCACTATTTTCCCAACGGAATCATTTCCACAATTCATCAAATAATTACAAGCCGGCCAAAAATAGAAGCAGCCGCATCAAAAAACTGACATCGCAAATTACGCACGACAAATATTACGCCGGTGGCTCGAGGCTGGCCTTACATAATTCGCCCATCGGATCAACTCGGGAGGATCTAAATAACGCCGATCGCAGCGTTATTGAAATAATTGTGAAAGACACCGGCACGGGAAACCGGAGGTGGCAACGTACCCGACTTCCCCCCCACTCCCTCCTTCCTGCCGCGTACGAGTTTCGCCCCGACAAATGTACGCAAATACGTAGGTACCAATGTGGGTACTATTAGACGAGCAAGTTTACGAGCGCGCGTGTTCACGTACGTTGGCGCATGTGTGCGCGCGCGCCACAAGCATGTGGTGAACGTGCAGCTCCGGCAGCCGTCACGCTCGCATGCTCGTATGCACGTACGTGTAGCCCTCGACGCGCCAGGCGCCACTCTTATCCTGTTGTATGGGTGCATATATAGTCTGCGTGGACGCGCGCTATACGAATTTGTATGTAACCGTTACGTTCGCCTGTCTGCGCGACGAAAGAATGAGGACGCATTTTCGAACCGCGGCGCCACATCATTATTTAGTAGATGAGAACAAGGCTTCTTATTATCCTCTTTTCCGACTCTTATGTCAACGCCAATGACTGTCCGATTGTCGGCGAATTGTTCGACGAGTTATTTCGCTGCAAATTGTTGCGGCATTTGTCGGATGGGTGACCGTTTTTATCTTTACCGTTTCCCCGGCTTACTCGTTGCCGTTAGTTATGTACTCGTGTGATAAGGGAGTTGAGTTTTTTTTAAGAATTCAATAAAAAATAACGGAATTTAAATATGTCCCGAAAACTTACACGCAGAAAAATGAAACTGTTAAGTTTTCCATATGAAATTGGATTTGAATCCTAGAAGACAATCTGTGAACATATGTTTGATAAAAGATGAAAAAAATACTATAATAAAGTATTTATTCCAATAAATTGTTAGAAGTATCAATAAATTTATAGGATTAAATACTTTATTATAGCATTTATTTCATATTTTATTATAAGTATATTCATAAATTGTCTTCTGGGGTTCGGTTCAAATTTATTATGGTAAAATTAACTCATTCATTTTTATAATTTTTTCCAATTAATTTCCCTCTTTTGGATTTTAACAGATAAAAAATATTATTTGTTATCAAATCCCTGAAGTTGCATTTTACTGACATCTTATCTATCTGAAATTAATGCAAATTATAAATACAACTTCATATTTTAGTTTCACGTTTTTTAATGCACATCTCCGTGCTGAAAAAAGCTCAAGTGTACTTTTCAGCACTTCATAATGAAGTTTTTAGAGGCCATTTCTAAGCGATTAAAATGCATCGAGCTCATTAAAGCGAAAGCCAGAGTTTTTACTGAACTTCAATTAAAGTTCTTTGGAAAAACCGTAACGCGTAAGTGTGCGTATCGTCGCTTACAAGAAACCGTAGTCGCCAAGTTATCATGAATGTTCTGGAAGTGCATGAATGAATCCTTAGAAATTGGCCAATTGCCCTCGTGCAACGCCGTCTGTTCACCAACATTCGCGTCTTCAGTCGCCTCTCTGTTATGACATTATATAAATACACATGTCCGAACCAAAAATTAATTCCATTTTATCTTCTCATCATTTTCAATAAACTTTGCCAAATAAACATAGATAATGTTCATCAATGAAAAATTTATAATACCGACGACAAATAAGAAAAAAAAAATAATAATGGTCTGCAGCTTTCAATTTTACTATCAAAATTTATTCATAAATACTAATACGTTTTATAATAATTGTGGAGATATGTAAAAATTTATATTATCCCTTATAATATGATATAAATAAGAAAAAAATATTAGAAAAAATATCATTATCAAGGAATAGAACCTTATTATCTCATCTCAGTCATAAATCAAACACTTTATCATCACTCTATACCGTTGCCTGCACAAATTTTGGTTTTCGTCAAACTCTAATATGAATAAAAAAAGGGCGTGGCAGTGTAGAGTGGTGTTAAAGGTCGTGACTGGTGACCGTGAGGTAACGAGTTCTATTCCTTGGTTAAATTTTTTCGAATATTAGTTTAAATTTATCCCAAAGTTAACATACATTAAAAAATATAATAACAATCACTAATCAATTTCTGTCAATATGTAATGGTTAATATTTTTTATTTATAAGTCAAATGAATTTGTCAAAAAGTTGTTTGTCGAGTAATTGACTTAATTTATGAAATAAAAATTATACATGCCCAAAGAAAAATAAATGGTAAGGATAGCAATTTAATGGTAAGAGTTGCAATTTAAATGATACCCTTTGCCACGTAAATTGCAACTCTTACCATTAGACCGCTAACCTTACAATTTGATCATCCCACTGTGAATCACGTACAATGTTTAACATTTGTCATATATTTTTAGCAGCATAAAAACATTGCATTCTTATACACATTTACATACCGAAAAGAATAAATTCAATTAAAATTGTTAATCAAACCAATAAAAAATTAACTTTAATTTTTAAATGTTGTTTCCGCGACATTGCACGCGTTATTGTTACCACTCGAAACAGCTAATTCAACATTTGGTACACTCAACAATTCAAACTTATCAATAACGAATGCTTTTTTCCTCGCCACGTTTTTCCCCTCCTTTTTTTCTTAGTCCCATTTTTTTCAATTTTCATAACTTATCTCGATCGTCGGTTACATAATCAATTACACCGGGTAATTTATAAATTATGCTAATACCACGAAAGCGAAGAGAAAAAATCGCAGCGTTAAATAAACTCGAGTGTGGCAAAAAATCACGCCGGGGCCTGAGAAATGCGCGGGCATAATTAATTATGTTAGCGGTGTGAATTTCATAAATTCATAATCGCGAAACGGGTTTTGCTGTTTTTCGCCGATCGCCGATCGATACGCGACACTCGAAGAGTCGAACTTATCTCCGCTGTCATCGCCGAACAATAACATTGTTTTCAGGTGTCGCGCGCGTGAATCATAGTGAATATAAATTCCCGGACGGGAGAAAAATGAAAAAAAAAAAAAAAAAAAAAAAAAAAAAAAAGAAGAAAAGAAGAAAGAAAAAAAAGCGGCGTACAATGGTCGCCACCAATTGCACAACGCGTCGCGTAAAAAGTGAGACTAATAATAAAACAAACTTAATCGCCAAGATTGATCGCGAACGTTTCGAGGAAGATTAAACACGCCGAGCGCCACCAAACTTTATTTGCATTGGGCGCGAGCATATTAAACCGCTGACTTTACGATGCAAATTTTTCGATCTTACAGCTTACTTTGCATTTTTATTGTATACAGATTAAAATGACAACTATGCACGTTTGAATAATAACTTTTGGTTGCAGTAATAATGTGAATTATAGTTTATAATGATGTCTGTCAATGCTCGTGCGAAACATAAAGATAACGAGGAGCGATTAAAAATTGCAAATATGCTAAGAATCGATGCATAAATTAACGATACTGATATTTTCAATCCGTGCCGAATTGTTTTGAGAAGACTTTTAAATGAAAAGTAGTAGAATTTTTCCAGTTTTACATCGCCAAGAAAAGTACAAATTCTTTCCAAAGATTAAAATTAGCTTTATAAATAAATACGAATTTAGTTTTAACTAATGTTTAAAAGCGACGAAAAAAAAAAAAGTTATCTTCGTTAAACGAAGTGGCGATAAAGTACGAACGAATCGGTGAAATTCCAATCGAACAAAAATCATTCTTAAAAATACGCTTAATCTATAGTCAATTTTTATCCGACTTCTTTTTTTCTTTTTTCAATCGCTATTCCGATATCGAATTCATGCGAGTTAAAATTATCGATGCAATTTCCTGAATTGTTTTCAGTTTCAGCCTTGTCAACGATTTCGCTTTTAAAATAAAGATCGCTTTGGTAATTCGCATTCGAAAGAGCAGAACCGAAGGTAATTGCGGTGAACTTGAATCCCGGCCTGTAACTTCGATAAAGCGATAGATACAGCGTTAACGAGACCCTCGCACACCTTTAATTAAGGTTTAATTGAACATTACAAAACGGGCGCTTTTTACAGTGCCAGTCACCGTAATCGCGCGCGTTTATATTCATTGACGCGAACTCAAATATTGATGAAGTGGAGGAATGTCCACGCTGCCACGAAAATGCGATAAGATACGCGATCACGTGGTACCGGCGCGAAATTGATAAGCCAGATGGTAACGGATAAGATCGTGGAATCTTCGTGGAAAAGCCGGCCACCTTA
>JABFPN010004851.1:0-14252 GCA_022817305.1 Leptoteleia sp. ZL-2020 | reverse complement strand
GGGGCCCGGCAAAGTTAGTTTCGTTATTTTTTTAAAAAATTTGTAAAAGTGAGTTTAGTTAGTTTTTAAAAATTTATAACATAGTTTAAACACTCAATTTTAAATTTCCCTCCATAATTTGAAAATTTATCTCCAAAATTTGAAAATCCAACACGTACCTAGTCTCCCAAATAGGGCGTGTCTCTAAAACCACCATTTGGCAAATTTATATATATTATATAACATAATATATATAACAATTAAAATAAAATACAATATTTATTCGCTGGGAAAAAAGGAAATATCATTAATTACTATAAATTATACCATTTTCAGGATACAATGGAAAAGTAAATACTTTTGCTATAAATAATAGTAAAATTTACCAATCAATAATTCCTATTATTAATAGGAGAATACTTCACCCTTCAGAAATATTCATAAATTACTATTAAAATATTTTAAATTATGCCATCACATTTTTCTCAATACATTGTGTCCAATTTGAAGGAAAAAAAAAAGAAGTCAAAATCATTCATAAGTAGAACTTATAAATAAAATGCTATTAAATGTACCAGTTCCTAATTAAATATTTTTAATTAAATTAATTGATCTGAAAAACGTTTGGTAATGTAACGTACAGAAAAACAATCGTTTATAACGAGATTAACATAATCATTTTTTAATAAAATAAATGTAAATATGATAAAGGAATGATCAATATTTTTTTTTGTTTATCAATACGATTGATTTCCTGCGATTGGAAAAATATTTGTCGAAAGTTATGACACGAAAACAAATTTGCGTCAAAATGTGCTTTTACGTTAACAGTTGAATCATTCGTGATTTGAATCACGTACTAAGGCGAATATTTGGTAGGGTGGGAAGGAAAAGGGGGGGGGGTGGAATTGATTTTACAATGAAACATTAGTTGTGTTAAATATAGAGATATGGAGGGGGGGATAACGCAACTGTATTGACTAAGAAGCTGAAATCTAATCTAACTGCTAATTATTTACTTTATGATCTAATAAAAATAACGTCAGGAAATTAGAAAATAGTTTTAGTTATAAATATATATATGTTGAATAAAAATTGACTTCAAAAAGTACGAGGGTTAAATTTAAATTTTCACTCGGGATTCGATTTTATTTTTTTATACAATTATATGTCATTTGTAATATCTTAATGGTCATTGAAATTTATTTAACATTTAAGTCCTAATGTCACGATTATATAATTAAGAATAAATCGCTTTTGTTTATAATTGTTGTTTAGTTAAATTGTTTATTGTTTTGCTTATATGCTGGTCATTTTTCAATTTCAATTAAGTAAATTTTATTTCTTTTGAAGTAGCACACTGTTCAATCTCATTGACATATATTTTGTTATCGGAATATTTATTGTTTCAATATTAGTTCAAAAATCATTGCGATTATTTGTCACAATTATTAAATGATATTAACATACTAAATTGAATAATGATTGAAAAGAAAAATGTTGTATTTTTAAATATTTAAAACCAAGAATAATTTTTTTTTAACTGTCCTTTAAATTCTTTTTTTCCCCCCAGTTCCAAATTAAAAATTAAATTTGAAAATAAATTTATGACAAACGATAATTTATTTGTCAAATTGTAAAACATTTTAAAATCCACATCAAATAATAACTCATCTGACTTGGTGTTGCAAGTGTTTTGCATCACTGACTTAAAAAAAAAAAAATTAAAAAAATAAAAAAAAAAGCTTTCAAGAATTTTGAAGTCGACGAAATTAGAAGAAAAATGATGACAAGAAGCCTTGACATTTCACAACGCCCGAAAAAAAAGAAAAAAAACACGATTGTTTTATTGTCATCGCGCCTCTCGTGTACACATTCGAATTTGTTTTCTCTTTATATCGGATTCCGTGACCTCAGCTTTCATAATTCGATGCAGCCGGCCCGAGCACTTAAATTGTTTTTGATAAGAGTCGGCTTGCTTATCGCGGACGCCAGTTGAATTACCCTTGGAAAAACGATCTAATCAATTTTAATTGCGTCCGCGATTGTTTTATTATTATATCAGGCTCTCGTTTGCTTCTTGTATGATTTTTGTAAACAAACCGATGAAATCTTGAAAGTTATTGTCCGATAAAAAAGAAAGAAAAAAATAAGTCTAAGAACAAAGAAATATGTTGGGCGAAAATAAATGAGAACTTAACTATATATGGTCATATATGAATTAAGAAAAAAGATGTATGGAAATACATGTTTTTTTATTAACTTATATATGGATATATATGGTTGACATATGGTGATAATTGATTTCAATATAAGGGAATTATTGGTACCATATATGGCTAAAATATTATATCAATTGTTGCCATATATCGACCATATACATCCATATATTTCCATACATCTAATAAGAAAAAACATATATGAACTGTATTTTTACTAGGGTATCCCCCAATGTATACCATTTTGCCTTCTCTTTTTATAAAATGTCCTATCAATCTCCCATCAACTTCTTCATATAAAATTTAGAAGATTATTACTCAATTATACATGTATAAATGAAATACATAGATGAAATTTTGATTTACCTTTGATTTATCAAATATAACATAATTACACTCGACTCTGGATATAGCGTCTCTAGTTGTGAGGTCGACTAGAGTCAAATGTATTTGCTTTGAGAAATTTCTAGTACGAATTAATATTAATTATCGTTAAAATGGGGTTCTAATAAAGATTTAATTTGTGACTTTTCAGATACCAGGCTAGCCAGCTGGGCCATTCTTGTAGTGTGACTGGAGACGACCTACGGATCGTCAGTGCATTACTTGGATTTTGCCCGTTTTAGTCGTCCAAAGCACCGGTTATATACTCTGCAAGGATGGACACATCAGGCTTGCCTGTGCCGGATGCACTCTGCCCGCTCTTCCAACAGCTCGAAGAAGCTCTGCTCCTTGAAAATAAGTTTCAGCCAAACTTGCAGCTCTCTGTAGCGCTATCGGTAAGCATCAATTTCATTTCCCAATTGAAAGCAAAAAGTATGGGTACACTGAGAAAAATTGTACAGCTACTTGCGAACGGTTGTGCACTTGTGAATTTATCAACTAATATAATAAAATAGTTTTGTTTTAACGTCTGTTAATATTATAATCCAAGTATTTTTGTCGACAGTATATTTTGGACAACAGACAAATATGAAATAATTAAAAGTAATAATCATAATAACGTATATAAGATGTTTCATAGAGTTTCGTTTCTTGGTTACACTTAAACTCATCGGTAAGGCTAGTGTACCTAATTTGCTATCTATATATCATTTCAGTAGTGGAAAGGTTGAAATTTCAATTAACAACACCGTCTACTTTTGACATTTTAATAGCATCTTCTTAAATTCAGATTTAAAGATACCTTCAACTATATATATTAATAAGTTCTATCATAAGTGCACACCTATCCACAGATTAATAATAATAATATATCGTACTCAACTTGAAAAAAAATGGTTTCAAGTTGGTAACTCTTCCCCTTTGGCTTGATTTACCAACTTAAAACCACTTTTTCCTCGTTGAGTAATATACTATTGTTTAATTTTTCTCAGTGTACATATGTAACATTTCGTCACCAGGTGGCGTAAAACGCCATTTATCTCCTTAAGGAGTTTCCCAAGAAATAGCATTTTAATGAGGAAATTATTATTCGCAGGATGACCGTAACGCGTCGATGGGAACCAGGGACGGTCTGGCGAATGTACTTAGGTGCTTGAAGGTTTGGTTCGAGGTGCCCTCTGAGCTGTTCTTCACAGCGATCAGCTTGATGGACCGCTTCCTCACGAAGATGATCGTGTTGCCGAAACACATGCCCTGCATAAGCGTCGCCGCGTTCTACCTGGCGGCCGAGCGCATGGGTCATCCCCTCAACCTTGGAATCTTGGTTAAAATTTCCCAGGTCAAGTGTACGAGTGGCGACATCCAGCGCATGGCCGTGGTAATCACCAATAAACTCAACTGGAATCCCCAGGATAAGCCCATCACCGTACTCACCTTCCTCAGAGTCTTTCATCGTATGTTCAGTGCTGCCGCCGTCCAGATGGGTCTTGGTGATGCCTACGAGGCGGTAGTTCTGGTAAGTTTGGAAATTGAAGATAGGAACGAGGGAACTTGATATGAAAATTATACTGTTTTGTTTCCTGCCCCATATTATATTGAGTATAATACGAGGGTGGGTCAATAAGTCCTTAGAAAAAAGCATTAAAACAATTTTTTCTTGGTAAATTTTTTTTTTATTTTTCAACATAATCTCCTTGAAGCTCTATACACTTAGACGTTTCTCTAATTTTTTTAACTCGTCAGAAAAATACGATTGTGGAAGGTCATCAAAATAAGCATTTGTTTGATCGATCACTTCTTCATTTGAAAAAAAAAAAAACGTCCACTGAGCCATTTTTTCAGGTTTGGGAATAGGAAATAGTCACTGGGGGCTAAATCTGGCGAATAAGGTGGATGGTCGACCAGTTCGAATTTTAATTCTTCAATTGATCGTAAACCTGTGTGAACACGAGCTGTAAGCAAACGCGGCACCCATCTTGCCGAAATCTTTTTCATACTCAATTTTTCATGTAATATAGAAACGACGCTACCCTGAGATCCCTGTAACCTCAACTATCTCACTCAACTTTAATCTTCGGTCACTTAACACCATATCATGGATTTTATTGATCATTTCTGGCGTAGTCACCTCTATAGGGCGTCCTGAGCGTGGTTCATCATTTGTTGATGTACGACCACGTTTAAATTCATTTAACCAGTTATAAATTGTTGCAAGTAAAGGAGCAGATGTGCCGTGAACTAAATCCAACTCATTTTTTATTTCCTTTGCTGTTAAGCCTTTTATATGAAAATGTTTAATAACAGATCTAAACTCAATTTTCTCCAATTTTATGAACAAACAAACGTTTTTTTATTTCACTGCACGAGAAAAACACAACAACTCAACCAATCTGGCTGAAACTTCACAGCATACTTAGATGGTAGTGCTGCTGCATGAAAACGGATGGTTTACAGTACTAGTGGCGCTATATGTTTGATTTTCTAAGGACTTATTGACCCACCCTCGTATTTTACTATCCCTGAAATTTTGGAAAGATTTAACAAATTGTACAAATAAAGCAACATTAAAAAGTCGTTTATATGAAGAAGTACATAAAAATATATTTGACAAAAAACAAAGTTTATTTGCAAATTGTTATTCTTCAATCTCATTAAACAGTCAAAAATCACAGCAGAGAGAAGAAAAACAATACTTATATATTATATAATTTCTCTTAATTAATTTCTAAGAAATGTATATTTTTCATAATTACAAACATTTTACTTTTTCATTACCTTTCATTAACTAACATTGTTTATGTCAATTTTAGGAATCAGAACTTATACGACGATTAGAAATAGTAGCGTGCAGTGGGAAGTGCGCAAATATACGGAGCTGTGAGGTGGCGCTAGTGTTGTTATGTGCTTACCTCGACGAAATGGTGACTCGTTCCACGTCCAATGCCGATCAAACATCTTCGGACAGTTCGGAAACTGATCATCAGCAACAAACTACGCAAAAAACTTCACAATTGCTGAGCCTTGTTGAATTTTCTTCTGAAATAAAAAAAATATGCGAGGTTTGTTATTTCTTTTATTCTGAATATTATGTGCCAAATAATGAACACAATTAATCAATGATTCTATTTCCATTTCCATTTTTTTTTAAACAAAGTTCAACGTGAAATTGTAGTTATATTGATAATACTAGGTACGCGTTGGATATTCGAATTTTGGCGGTAAATTTTCAAATTATGGAGGGAAATTTGAAATTGAATGTTTAAACTATGTTATAAATTTTTAAAAACTAACGAAACTAAGAAGTGTCCTCAAAATTTACCATTCAGAACAGTCCTCAAAACTGCCATTAAAAAAGTAATTAATGCAGATTTGGTCTCAAAACTACCCTTAGATATACATATTTATATATATATATATATATATATACATATAAAATAAATTGTATTAATTTTATATTGCTTAAGATAGATTTAAAAGAATTGTTTAAAAGATGAAACTCATTTATTTTACTCTTAAATTACAGATATCAGACGAGACCTTTTTGGCGACGCACGATGAGGTTGGCGCAATTCTGAGTAGGTACAATGCACAAGAGCACACGCCGCACAAGCAGAACCTTACCTGGAAAATATCCTCACGCACGGCAGCAGTCTTCAAACCGACCGCCAGATTTAAGTCACAGTTACCTGTTATCGCTGAACACGCGCCAGTACCTTCGCCGACTAAGATAAGGTACTTAAAGTTTTTTTCTCAACTTAATTTTCTTTTATCACATTTATCATCACTTTTTGGCATTTAATTGCAGTACCTTTAAATATTTGTTTAAGAATTATCGTAACAGTTGACCTACATTCTGTTTTTTCTGTCAAGGAAAGTAAAAAAAAATATAATTTATGACGATTACTTTTAATATATTTGTACAAACAATTTATTTTTCTAATTATTTGAAAGATTTATTTATTCATTTGTTATTTTCAGCAGAAGAAACCGAAAGTTTCCCCGTCGTCATGGAAAGAGACGTTAAGTGAACATTTCATAAATGAAGGTATGTATTTTTCAAATATATATCTATCTGTAATACAGATAATATGCACTTGGGAAGGAAGTCTTATTTGAAATTAGTATTTCCTCATTTGGGGAAGGAAACGCAGTCAGGGTTTGTAGACTTACATGGATTTTTGTCTAATTTCTAAAAGGCGCGTATGTAGCGCCACCAAACACCATTAAATGTAGCCAAAAATTGAAAACCAAATAAATTTCAATCTATTTGCGTTCTATACTATGAATTAAATTTAAACCGTGTTCCAAAATTAACTGCTAGTATTGGATGAATGAGACAAACATATGAAAATATGAGATATAGATATGAGACATAGAAACATATGAACATAAATGAGACAAAAATCTAAGCCAGAAGAAGATGTACAATACTGTCAGTCAATTTTAGAACGTGGTCTACATATTTGACGGTTTGTCAAATGGAAAATATATCGAATCCATTAAGTTGCTCTCAACTTTTGCACGATTGCAGCGCCATCGCAATTTGTACAGCGAACTACAATTTATGCAATTTTCAATCTAAGAAATTTAGTGAAGTCTATAGACTCTGAACGCCATTTCCCTCCCTAGGGAGTTTCGGAAAAATGGCGTTTCTCATTCTCTCGTGAAGAAAAATTATATATGTACCAAGGGATTTTCATTTAAATTTCCCTTGGTGCATAAATAGTTATACTATACATATATACAATATGCGATATAAATTCCTCTCATTATTCCAATGAATCCAACTTTTGAGATAATTGAATAAGTGTTTTCTTATATTCACACTTTTATTAAATAATAAGTTAAATTAATTCAGTTTTTTTTTATTTTAAGATCTTCACTTTATATAAACACTTTATTGTATGTTAAGTTATTATTCTGTGTTTTAATTAGCATTATACATTATAATATATGATAATATACTAATTACCATTTTATTGATTAATAAAACAAGCTTTCTAATAATAATCTCAATTTCTGTTTCAGGAACGTTTTGATACTTTGCCTTCCATTTTTCTCCGAACTCCGGCGGTTCGTTATTCTCTTTATTCTTTCGCTGTTTCGCATTCTTTACATGAAACGAAGAAAAAACTAAATAAATAAATAAAATCTTCAACGTAACGTAAAATGTATGCGTGTGCTTCACCTTCGAATCTCATCTCTGTGCACGCAGGGAACAATGTTGTTAAAATTTTAAATTATTCACGTGATAAAATTTTAATCTGTTAATTACTCACACAATTTGTTGATTTAAATCCAATCAAAATCAATAAAATAATGTTAGTATTCGATTTAACCAAAGTTTTTTTTTTATTGAGTTAACCGAATGATTTGTTTGATTTAACAAGTTTGTTCCTTACGTGCTGCTTAAAATCACATTTCTTTCATCATTTCTTTCGGAACAGAAAAGCGGCTCTTTTCTTTTCTCGCGAAAAAGAAATGAGCCGGTGTATCGATAAATGTTAACTCTAAATTAATCAGTTAATGATTATAACAAAATTTACAGAGTAAAATGATGCATTGTCGGACTGATTGCGGTCGACGTAAAACTGAAACAAATGTGATAAGTTCGCGAAATATATACTGTCTCTATATATTTATATATATATTATATACCTTATACATACGATTATATATAAAAAGTGTATAAATATATGAGAAAGAAAAGAACAAAAAAAAATTGTATCCGCAAGCTTTCAACCGATTATATGAAACGTACAATAAGTAGAGATGTAAATTGGTTTTGGAATGGAAATTGAATGATTGATTAGATAAAAAAAATTAAACATTTTCAGGATATTTGTATAATCCTTAGCTCGTCGGTTCATTGCCGTGATCCTTAATTGTTTTTGATAAATAATCGACGATTCTACGTGTCGTCCAATCCATATAATCGGTCGGAAATTTGCAAATAAAAATATATACAAACGGCAGTTAATAACATGCAAAGAACAAAAAAAATGTATAAAATAAAAAAAATATCAAAAAATGTGTCGCAAAATGTATTTTAAAAACGAAAAAAAAAAAAGAATTATTAGGGATAATATAAGGTGGACGTTTTCGCGTTCTCATACAAGTCAGTGTTGAATTCGTAATTTATTTATTTATGATAACTGTAATTATAAAGTTGATGAATGTTTTTAAGTTTTGAGGATAACGCGAAAACGTGACAAGGTTTAGCTGTTAAATGAACCTTTAAACTTAAAACTAAACATAATGATAATTAAAGAAGGAAATTAAGTAAAAGAAACCGCGTAAACTCAAACGTAGCGTTCGAAAACAGATTACGTTCTTCTGCTCGGTTCTCCAAGATTTTGGTGACGAAAAGTAGTAAATAATTGCAAAATTGCATTTCAACATTAAAAGTATTAAGCGCGCAGTATTTTGAACCTTGTGCTGACATCATCAGTGTGATAAGACCTTAGCATTTTCCCATGTCTCGACTCATTTTTCGTATTCTCCCACACCCCTATTCTTTTTATTCTCACATTTTACTTTTATTTTATATATTTTTAAGTAACAATTTCTATTTTGTTCCTTCGCCCTTTTCGTCTATCTTCCTTTTTATTTTTATTATTATTTTATAAATTGGATAATTAATTTTGAATTATTTACTACGCTCACTTGCTTATGGAACTGAATTGTTTTCATTTCTTTTAAGTAACTCATCGTGCATTTCGCAAAGGAAACTAAATCGTTTAAAAGATTTATTTTGAAAATATTTTATTCTTGAGTAACTTCACTCTCTTTAACTTTTATGAATTTTAATTATCTGATCCGGAGCAAACGTTGAATGAAAATTCAAGGGGAAATGATAATGAGTTTTCTTTTTTTTATTATTCTATTTTTTCTCTTTTTTTTTTTTGGTACTTTTACCGAAAAATATTGTACATATCTCTTTTTTTTGTATTTATTTTTTTTTCTTTTACTTTTCAAGTGTTCTTTTATTTATTGATACAAGTATGATTACTCGAGTAGATGAATGTGGAATCGATTGACATTTGTATTTTTATAGCTTTAGCGATAAATAAAAACACGAATATAATTAATATTTATATTTATGTTCATTATTATCTACTCGTGTTGATCGATTGTGGAGTAATATCCGAATCAATTATTGACTTAAAAATATAATGAATAACAATTGTTTCATTAAATTTTAAATTTTTTTACATCTCTTTTTTAATCTTTGATTAGACAATTAAATTATATGAATTAATTGTACAATTAAAATCAATTGCAAACCTCAATCGACAGCTATTAATTGATCAATTGTTGTCGAATATAATTTTATTTGAATCATTATTGTAATGGTCAATTATAAGCTATGAACTTTAATTAATTAATTAATAAATTTGTTCGTCTTTTAAGTGTAATACAACAAATTAAATTGTTGAATATTGCTTTACAAAGCATTTAATGTAAATGTTTGTGTTAAACATGCGTCGTGACTTTTTCGTCGAGTTTTCATTCATTCATTATTATTATTATTATTATTATTATTAATTATTGTCACCAAAAAGAAAAAAAAAGGGAATCAAAAGTTTGGTACCCTGAGCTAAATAAATGAACTGCTGATCGAGTTTTAATAACATAGTTCTGAAATTATCTATCGTAATAAGAAGCGTTGTATGTTGTGTGAATGCGCATGCGTGAGTCACATTCAAAGTAGCCAGTCTGAGCTAGTCCTCCCCGCCCCCTTTTTTTTTTGCAGTATAATCGAAACTTGTAAAAAAGAGCCGATAAAATGATGGGAAAGAGGTTCGGATGTATACAAAAAATATATATATCCGACCAGATACGAAAATATCGGCTCTTTTGAAAATCGAACACGATTAGTTCGAATTTGCCGGTGCTTCGGAGGATGAGGGGAAACAAACGAAAGGGTTCGGAAATGGTCGACGTCGCCATTTTGTCAAATTGTTTATTGATATGAGCGAAAGGGAATGATTTATATATGTGTATATCGAGGGTCGCGGTAGCGAGCCGACGAGCCAAGGTATAAATATTGATTATGTATCTCTAGTCAAAAAAAAATGGAAAAAAATTGCGAAAAAAAGTTTTTCCGCGACGTCGGGAGTTTTTGGACCCTTTCTCCTTCGGTATAATTGTGACTCCAAATCTTTTCTTTTTCTTTTATGACAATAAGTGAAATCTAATTTTCTCCTCTTATTGCAATTTGGAGAAATAATTTGCGCACTTCTACAAAAAAAGAAAAAAAAAATGATAAAAGTAATAATATTGTAACATTGACAAGATAAGAATTCAAATTAAAAAAAGAAAAAAAAGATTATAGACAGTATAAATGAAATTTTTGAAAACAAAGGTTGACTTTATAATTTGCATTGTCCTTGTCTTTTTGAAATCCAAAAAAGAAATAAATAAATAAGATCTGAGTACAAGATTGTACGAACATGATTTTCGAAGAAACATAAGCATTTTTGTGATAAAAACGTGTTTTTGAACTTGAAATTTTCAAAAAAGTGACATTGCCGAGACTTGCAAATTTAGGTTTAAGTTAAAGTACTTTTTTTATGAAAACTTTTTTTTCTCTGCAGAGGAAGTAAACTTGTGATCTCAATTAAACACAGACACGTTTCCAATTTCATTTGTATATTTTAAAAATTTCATTTTAGTTAACGTAAAATTAGTTTCAAACTTATTTCAAACCTTTTTTTCTTGATTTTATACAAGTGTATGTATGAAAATTAAATTTATAACTATGTTTATACAATAATTTTTTACTACATAATACTATAAAAAATATTATTATGCAATGTATTAAATAAAGTTAAACTCGTATTTATAGACAAGTAACAGTGAAATATTTCAATGTTTGTAAATGTAAATAATTTCGTCTTAATCTCGATTCACAGACTTAAAATGCCTAATATAGTATTCTTTATTTTTGGTAAATGTAACTGAAGAAACAAACATGAAAGTTTTCAACAAAATTTTCGCCTATTAATAAATTAATATAATGAATACAATGTGATATATTTAAGGTCTGAAACGAGTCATGTGTTTAGTCAGTGATATTAACGATGGTTAATAAAATAGTAGAACATTTTGAACGCTTTTAATATATAATGAATACGTACAAGGGAAAGAAAAATTAAAAGAATGAAATATAATAGATTGTTAGATTGTATCAGTAACGCTGTTATCGTGCTGCAACAAAAAAAAATTATACTATGATCGTGTATCGTTAATTTAAGGTACAAATTAAATTGAAGATCCTTCAGGACTGAAAATTAATTTTGTTTGATGACAAATTGGCTACAAATAAAATATTTTGATATCTCATTTAAGGCGTTTTTCTTCTATCCTTATTCAAATCAACGTTCACGCTGATGGGTGCACCAATCAGTGAATTTGTTCGATATCCCCACTCTAGGGGGTCTATTCTGAAAATCATGAAACTGCAAAATTATGACTTCAATGCTGAAAGGCAGTATTTCATGGAACTTTAAAATCCGCTATGCCTGAAGGCTTTTATTCACGATATTTTGTTATAAACTACTACTGGGGGATATATTGTAGTAGTTTATAACAATTTTTTGCAGCCCCTGGAATGTTAAAGGTATTTGTATTTATTTATTTATAAAAATTTTCGCGCTGTCATATAAGCGTGACGCTTTAATGTTTTTATGACTTTTGTCGGTTGTCATCAGTTTTATTTTTTTCATTACTTTTCCGGTGAAATTTAAAACGCTTATAATTATTTATGTTTTACAACAACGATTATTATATCATTGTTTTAAATTTCTTTTTGATCAGCTTTTGAATGTTTGGCTGCTCCCTCGTTTACACAGTTGTTTATTTCGGTAGTAAGCATCGACATTTTCGTTTGTAATGTTGGTACCGTTTTCGCTCATTGAGCGCTCCGTTCTTGCAGTATATGTAGGGATATAATTAATTAGTAATACACTATAAGCTCCCATTTTCGCCATTCCCTTTTTGTTTTTCTCTCATTTTCGTCAGATTTCATTTTTCACTTTCGTCGGAAATGTTTAACCAATAATAACTGAATATCGATGGCGGAAAATTTAAACTTGCTTAAATCGACAATATCGTTTGTAATGTTGGTACCGTTTTCGCTCATTGAGCGCTCCGTTCTAGCAGTATATATTCAATAATACGTAATATGTACTTACGATGTTTGCAAACTTGAAAATAGTTTTTCCTTCCGATAATAATAGTGTCAATTTAGATTGTAAATTAACTGTGGTTTAATTTAATTTTTGACTTTTAAACGGAAGCAAAATATAATTAACACTAATCAAATAACAATTAAATTTTTCTTTTGTTCCGTAAGGGCAACCTTTTCTCGAGAACAAATAAAGTAATGAACTTCAAACATGAAACGATCTCATTTTCGTTATGGCGCAATTGCGCACATGTTTAGCGCATGTATATTTTCATTGGTTATTTTTATTCGGTTGTTTCGGTTCTAACCTGCCTTAAGATGATGCCGTAAGCGTTAATTACTAGATTAGGGTGTTATTCGTTTTTATTAAAATGAATGAGAATTAATTAATATACTTAGTTTTAGCACATTTTCTCAATTTGGGAGATTATTTAACGTTGAAGTAACTGAAAGTTTGTCATCAATTTTAAGTGAATTTCTTGAACGCGTTTTCGAGATTATAAAAAAACGCGGTCCTTAAATTCGCTTAAAATTGATTTAAAAATTCAGACTTTTTAATTGAATACAATTTTCCCATGTCTAAAAAATATGCTGAATCAATTGCAAGCATCAAATCAGCATTTACAGATTAATAATTACAAAAACACTAACTCCGTGGCAGCAGACTTACAGCATTACCTTAACGCGATGCCGTAAGCGTTAATTACTAGATAAGGGCGTTCTTTGTTTTTATTAAAATATATAAGAATTAATCAATATACTTAGTTTTAGCACATTTTCTCAATTTGGGAGATTATTTAAAGTGGAAGTAACTGAAAGTTTGTCATCAATTTTAAGCGAATTTCTTGAACGCGTTTTCGAAATGATAAAAAAACGCGTGCTAAAACTAAGTATATTGATTAATTCTTATATATTTTAATAAAAACAAAGAACGCCCTAATCTAGTAATTAACGCTTACGGCATCGCGTTAAGGTGATGCTGTAAGCTTGCTGCCACGGAGTTAGTGTTTTTGTAAATATTATTTTAAAAATGTTGATTTAATGCTTACAAAAGATGTAGCACATTCTTTAGGCATGGGAAAATTTAATTCAATTACAAAACCAGAATTTTTAACGCGGTTTTAAGCGAATTTAGGGACCGCGTTTTTTTATAATCTCGAAAACGCGTTCAAGAAATTCACTTAAAATTGATGACAAACTTTCAGTTACTTCAACGTTAAATAATCTCCCAAATTGAGAAAATGTGCTAAAACTAAGTATATTAATTAATTCTCATTCATTTTAATAAAAACGAATAACACCCTAATCTAGTAATTAACGCTTACGGCATCATCTTAAGGCAGGTTAGAACCAGCCCTGTGACACGAAGCTGATCGACGGTGTGCTTAATTTCCTACGCAGCCTACCAATTTTAAGAGATGGACGAATGTCAGCCAGCGCTCGCATCGGAGATTAATCGAATTAAATTTATAAACATT
>JABFPN010004850.1:0-14254 GCA_022817305.1 Leptoteleia sp. ZL-2020 | reverse complement strand
CTCATACTACTACACTATAAGGCTGATAGTCTTTGAGAACCGTAATACTGATCAACAGAGGTCGTGAATGGCCGAGTGGTAAGACATGTGACTTATAAATTGTAGGTCGGGAGTTCAAATCAAGGTGAGTATAAAGTAAATTTTTTTTTATATAGAAATGCTTTGTCAGCCACTATGGCTCGACTGTGGCTCCTGGCCGCGTCCCACAGTCGATCCATTGCGGCAACATGTGTGGCTTATTGTGGCCAAGACTGTGGGCTCCCGCATGCCACAGTCTTAGCCACAGTGCTGCCATAGACTCTGCCACAATGTTTTTTCCACGCGGGTATGTATATTTTAAATTGTTGCCCTAGTAAAAATCAAACATATATGTTCATATATGGATTAAGAAAAAACATATATGGTCATATATGGATTAAGAAAAACATATATGTTCATATATGGATTACGAAAAAACGTATATGTTCATATATGGATTAAGAAAAAACATATATATTCATATATGGCCTATGTTGTTCATGAACCAATTATTGAACAGTTTACTAAAATCTAATAAACAGATTGTTAAATTATATGAAACTGCATAGAATTACTATTTTTAATAAACTAAGTTAACAAATTTTAATGAACTAGTTTTCCATATAATGGTGTTCTGT
The DNA here is from genome assembly GCA_022817305.1 of Leptoteleia sp. ZL-2020. NCBI lineage: Eukaryota > Metazoa > Arthropoda > Insecta > Hymenoptera > Scelionidae > Leptoteleia > Leptoteleia sp. ZL-2020. The sequence continues at coordinate 13,598 of JABFPN010004850.1, read as the reverse complement.
AAGTATAATGCCAAAGTAGTAAACTTTTCATTAAAAATTGATATTTTTTTCTCTCCGTGCAATTGTCATCCTCATAGCATTCAACGTCAAATCAACCTCTATTAAACTTCTCAATCAATTTTTTATTCTATCAAATGAAAATCGACCAGAACTAAAGATTGAGTCATTGATGAAGTTATCGCTATGTAACTCAACGATAACTCAAACTTGTTTTTTTTACTATTAATCAATGATTATTTAAATATGAATAATTCATGATTGCGTATGCACCCTCAAAGGTGAAATTTAATCATCGCTTCAAGTTTAATTATAATAGCGTTTGCGAGAGAGAAAAGGAAAGGAAACGGTCTAGTCGATACGAAGTAATGTATAAATACAAAAAAGAACGGCGCGTCAATAAACGTACGTTGGATCATTCGTTGCATTTGCCGGTGCAGTTGTAGTTTCCGCGAAGGAAACAAGGGTCGATGGTGGCATATCGGGGTATAAAAAAGGGAGGAGCGAATGGCTTCCACTTGCGCGGTTTATTTCAGTGGCAAGCCACATCGTCTTGGGCCGTAAGTCTTGCAATAGACGCCGCCATAAAATTCCCATACTACGTGACATTTGCCGCGGCTGTTACAGCGCCGAACAAAATAACACGAGGAGCATCGCGTGATTGCCAACCTACACGATTCTCCGCCATATTTCCCTCCGAACGTTCCCTATTTCAACTCTCCATTGCGACTATATCGCTCGGATACGACTCGCTTGTATACGTGCTCCAATACCGACGCGAGCGCAACAAAACGTACGCTCACTTTGCTCTTATCATTTTCCCGGCTAATTCCGCCACGGGGAAACAATTAAACATTTACAATTCCGACGACAATTTTACGGACGAGTGAACAATTTGAAAGATTATGATTTGCACGTTCGAATATGATAAAACGGCGGAAAAATATTGAAAATTGCCGGATGCGGTTCAAAGTGTCGGAAAATGTTGGCAACTATTAACATTTCTGGAAAAATGGAAGTTAATGAAATGTTTTGATTATTTTCCTTTGGGTACAATTTATTGTTTTGAGTTGGTGAAATTTCATCGTTCTTGAAAACAAATTCATATCTAGAAGTATAGATTTTTTCTTAATTCATATAAGGCCATATATGACCATGTATGACCAGACATGGTCGATATATAGCAATAAATGATATAATGTTCTTATTACCATATATCAACCATATATATGGCCATGTATGAATTAAGAAAATATATGACATATATAATTTCTCTTAATTTATATACAGCCTCAGAGTCTCAGAATATATGGTTGATATATGGCAATAATTGATTTCCATGCATAGCCATATATGTCCATATATGGATTATGAAAAAAACATATGTTCCTATATTAATTTTAATTATTTTATATATAGACCATATGTGTTTCATTTTTACTAGAAAATATTTCAATTATATGCATATTTTAATCAATTATATTTTGTAAATTTTAAACTCGATATATTCAGACTATAATACAAAACTTTAAATATATCCAAATTGTTCCCAAAGATGTTTGGAAATTCTTACATATTTTCATTACATTATTTTCCTCATGTGGAATAAATAAATGAAGGGAAAAATGAATTTGTCCAAAACACGCAATGCGTGTTTCATTATTTCAATAATTTCGCAAAAATGCGAGGCTTGTAACGCGAAATGGCCGGACTGCGAAATTTCCAGCGAGCGGTATTTTTATCATCGTTAGGTGGAGAGAGTCGGCTGTGTGCACGTGCATAACTCGTGCATCAAAAAGTCAATAAACGTTTTCATTTTATTCTTTGCAGTTGTCGCCATCGATAGGGAGTTAATTTTTAAAATACATCACGTGGTAATTGAGTACGAAAATCATCTCGTGTAAACAGTACATGTCAATATTTGCGTAGGCTTTTGTGAAGCGATACGCTTTTTATGACCAAACGTCATGCAACGCCACAGCCGCGTAGCGGCGCAGACTTTGACCTGATAATGCGCGGGTGTCAGCCCATAAGGAAATGTCAATAAAAAGTTGTAAATATTAAATTGGCCAAAATCCTTTTTGGCAGAAAATGGGTTTCCAGTTGGGAGGCAAATTCCGCGGCGTTGCTCATGGTTCGACAAAATTACTACGCATGAAAAAAAAGGCAACGCATTCGAACTAGATGGTCTGAAATTTTTTTTTCTGATTCAGGCTGAATACTAGTTAGAAATTTTGATATTTGCCTTAATAAATATTGCTCCCTTAAGAATAATTAATTTGGATATAAAATGAAAGACACCTGCCCGTGCGATATTTCTTAATTCATATATAACCATATATGGTTGTTATATGGTTATAATTCTGAGAAAAATAGTATAGTAATCCTGGACTCTATGTGCTCCTGTATAAAATAATGCTTGACAATGTGATAAGAGGTAAAACAGTTCTGATAATTAGTGCTTGAAAAAGTGACACCATTTACCAGACTGTCTAGTAATGTTCTTAACATTGGAGCATAGAGTCTCAGAATGCCAGAAAGTATAGTAGCTCTTATTATTTTATTTTTCTCATTGTATATGAGGCTGGAATATTACATCAATTATTGCCATATATCGACTATGTATAGCTATGCATGACCATGTATGAATTTTTTATTTTCTAATATGACATCGTTAAAATTTATATGGACCATATATGATTAATTTTTACTAAGAGATTTACAAAAATTTTGGAATTGTTCATTGTTCACTGATATAACACTACAGGATATAATACCCTGAATTTACTTTAAAAAGAAACTATAATTAAAAGATCAAGCCGAAGATCACTGGAGAGTATAATAATTTTTATTACTCCACTATTCTATCATTGTAATAAGTCAAATTATTTCCCCCCACCACTGCCCTACAGATGAAGCTCTATTCGTGACGTTGCAAGCAATTCGTCCTAACTCTAATAAACGATTCAACGTTAAAAATGAATGAAGAAAATAGCATTAATTAATGCAGATGCTGAACTATAACTCGTATTTCAGGAATTAGAAATGAATCTGCAAGTTCCGGCAGCCTCCCCGACCCTCCAATTTCATTTGCTCCAGGACATTCATTTGACCCTTTTCTCTTTTCTTTCGCAAGTTCCTCGGCAGCTCGGAAGTTTAGCTGATAATTACTTAGATTTACGGACGAGACGTCGCAGAAAGCGAGCGAATGAGTCGAAGTGTGAAGTCGTGTTCAAAGTCCCCTGCACTTCGACGCACCTTTTCGCCTTTTAATAACAAATGAGCAGCGTTACGCCTCCTACTCGTTCTTGTTATGATCGTAGAAAGAAAAAGTTGCCGTCAGCGTCAACCTTTTTATATTATTCAGCGGATTCGTTTAAAGCATTTCGAACACCTGTCGCGCCACCTAATAGTTTCCTTTTTTTTCTTCTCTCCTCTTTTTCTTATTTCTATTTTCCAGTTTGTGACGACGAAAAATGAAACGGATGGAATGAAATGAATAAACGGATGCAACTTGAGCAATTACGGCCTTTTTTTTTCTTTTTTTTTTTTTTGCTTATGATACATGATTATTATCAAATATACCTGACTACTTAGTATTGGTAAGACTTCGTAATGTACGTGGAAATAAATTTGAGAACGTTGTAGTACTAATGTTGGTAATAATTCTCTGTTAATTTTGAGCGAGCAATTTTTCTAAACACTCCTGATTCGCGTCATGACAAATCGATATCACATATCCACGTGGAATCGGTTATGTCAAAAAGGAAATTATACCCATCTCCCATCCACGAATTCGCCGTACTAGCTGACCAGCCCAATTCCACATGGATTCAACGAACCGTACGTAGATTATCCGTCTTTATTCCGCGTGGATTCCGCAAAATCAATGCTTAGGACGTTTACCAGAAGATAGGTAGTAAAAACAAAAAGACATAAAAAACAAACGTATTAATTTTACATATCACGTTACAATAAATATGTCTTCTTTCTGAACTATGACTCCTATAGTGAGGTACTGTACTTTCAACAATTTACCATTTGCTTTCAAGCCTCACGATCGGTGACCGATCAGGTATCCTATCAAGATCAACATTTCACCAAAAATTTGATGGGGTCCTAGTATGGATACCAATATATTACCTATTTATAACATAGCATCCTGACTAGGACCATATCAGTACCCAACGTTACATCCCCAATCAATGCCCGATCAGCTTATTTGATCTGGTCCCGGCATGGTCCCAACTGGGTTAACTATAATCAGTCGAACCATGCCAAAACCACAGAATGGTCCAATTTAAAACCGAGCATATCCAGTTTCATCTTTGCAAGGGTAATTTTTCAACATCCAAGTTAGTACCTCTTCACTCCAACCAATCCGTTGGAAACTCTTTCATCTTTGCCCATCATTTTGCGAACCAAATGGGAGACACGCGAAGAAGGTAAAATTCTTTTGGCCAAAACGCGTATTAATAGAATTGTTCCGTGTACTCGCATGATCTTAATCCCGCTACAATATGCATGGCGTTATCCGAATCCCACGTCAGAGGAGTACAAATTTCCGATTCAGTTGCATTGAAATACGATTGAAATTAGAGAGCTCGATATTGCACATAATCCGTAGACCGGGGAGGGGGATAAATAATAAATTAGAACGCGTCATTGGTAATGTATCAGAAGAAAATCTTTTGTCAGGATCATAGGATGCAACGGCGTGAATATGTCATGAGCGCAGGTACCATACGCGAATTATCATACGTCGCGACAAGTACATGACTTTTTGCCGGGGCGTAACAGGAAGTGCAGCAGGATTCGCGCTGACTCGGCTCATTATTATTTCAGGAGAAAAATACGAGCCCCGACGAGGCGCAAGGCACCTAAGAGCTACGTAAAGGGAATTTATGAAATTTCGTAATGCAATAGTCCGATTCGTAGACGCGCTCGTTAACCGACCATCGACAAATTTTTACACCCTTTATGAGAGAGAGGGGGAACGTTGAGGAGGGGAGGGGGGGGAAGTACGGCGCCGGGCTTCTTTTGTCGCGCCAAACGTCCGCGCGCATTCAATTACCCCGAAGTCATTATTCCAAGTGCAATTTTTGTCTTTGCGCTGCTTCCCCGGCGATCCTTTTATTTTGCCCGTTTCGTTAAATGAATTCTTAATGGGCATCCTGTCTTCAGTTTTGTTCGGTGACGCTGAAGTGCAGGCGTCCACTTTAAATCAGGTTTATTAATAAGTAAACCGAATTGGATGGGAAAAGAAGAGGGGGGGGGGAAGAGAAAAAAGGACAGAATGGAAAAATTATATTTCATCCGAGGAATCGGGATGGGCAAAGTAAGGCGAATGGGACTTGGTGTTTGCGTAAATTCATTGATTGCGCCAAGTGTTTAATTTCGTCCGATCGCTCTTGCGTAACGACGCGTCAATTATTTATGACCTTCTCAAATATTTTAACGCACTTTATCGACCGTGTTGGCGGGATTTTTGGAAAATCTTTCACGAGCGACCGAGGGAAGAAGCGTCGTGAAAATGATTGAATTTCATGAGATAATTTTTGCTTAAATGTCCCATATAAACATTTATTTAGCGACAATTATGTTTGCCATATGTATAACATATTTGTGGCACATATATGTTGATTTTTACATGTGACCCCTAAATATAATACCAAGTAAAATGATGATATAAAAAATTACTGTTTTTATTTTCTGAAACAACTTATATTTCTTTGCAAAAATATTCGTATTTCTTCCAGCCATGTTAGTGCTTTTTCTTTGAAATATATAAAAATGAAATAGATTGCAGTTTGCTTCTTATTGAGTTCTAAATTCAAAATAAAATGGGATTAATGAAATATAATCAAATTTGACTTAATAAAATAATAATTAAAAGATCATTAAATGAGACTATATATAATCAAATATTGACCATTACTTTACTTTAACAGCGAAATATGATTTTCAGTGTAATACGTTTCTCAATCTAATTATTCTAATCATATTAGTATTATCTGATGTCATAAACGATTTTGATTCATTTATATTTTATCTTCAATTTAATCATAATACGAAAATAATATAAATATAACTTCTATCTTTGCTATTTCTCCTGTATCTATGACAAGTGAAGTTCAGTCTGAACTAAAACAATGTTAAAAAATTTTAACTTTTGATTCTTTTTACTAAATCAGACAAGTTAGTTGAATGTACTAAAACAACTTGAATTTATCGATTATTCTAACCACGTATTCTGACTCTCGCGACTAAACATTTGGCTTCATCTAACATTCCCAGTTATTTCCAACAAAACTTTTCGATTTTTCCACTAAACAATATTAGTTATTGTAATCTTCATTCCTTTTTTCCCAGTGGAAATTCTTGATTCCCCATGACATGTTTAAAAGTGAAAAGAAGTAAGTTTTAGGAGTCAAAAGTAAGACACCTAACTTTTTGCATGTACCCAAGTTTTGTTTACTCGCTTGGAAAAGTTAAGGGCAAAGGCCAGTTAGCACTTTGTCAGACCCTTGCCAAACGATTACCAAGCCCTAGTCAAAATGAAACATGATCCATGTGTGTTTTAACGATTTGATATAAAAAAATAAGATATTCATATTTGGACGTAAATGTTATTTCTTAATTTATATAGAGCCATACATGGTAATATGTAATTGATATATGGTAATAATTTATTTCAATGTAAAGAAATTATTCAAAACAATATATGACTAGAATATTATACTCATGTAAAAAAAATTGCTAGTAAACTGGTCAAAAATTAAAAAATCACTATCTTAAGTTAGCAATTGTCCTTAGAAAACTGAAAATATCTATCAAAAACCCTTTTTAATAACTTAGGATAGTAATTTTGCAATTTCTTTGAGTATATGACCAGTTTACCAATATTCTCAGTAATTTATATTAATCTTTTCTCTTATCCGTGTATTAACTAGCAGTATTGTTAGTTATTTATAAATACTGAGAAAAATTTGGGATAATAATTATTATATTGTATCTAAAAGTGTAAATAAAAAATATACCACAAACTTTTGGGATTGGACATAAGAATATTCTTAGAAGATATTTGTGAAATATCTTACGATATCTATTCCTACTTGGGTAACCAATCTACAAACATATATATCCAAACATTAAAAATTCCCCTATTACCACACAAAAAATTTCTACTATTCCATCGTATTAATCGCAAAACTAAGCCGAGCAAAGGAAGACGAGAACGCGAATTCTCATCGTTATCCAACTAAACTCGAGCAAGCCCATTCCCGTCATTGATATAATTTTCCCAAAAGTTAGGGCGAATCAGAGAACCAGCTCATCGACGCGATTCCGGCGTGGAAAAAAAAGAGGACAAAAAATCACGAGAGGAAAGGGGAGGAGGACACAAAGAGGGGGGGATTGCGAGGAAAAAAAAAGGGTCGCTCGATTTCGGCAAGAACATGTCGTGATGTGTACCGGATTCGTGCAAACAGTAGGCACGCAACCGCCGCGCGAATCGACGGGCAGGCGGATTCACGCTCGTCGCCCCGACGAATCACGATCGGGCGTCTCTCGCTTCTGGTATTTACAGACAAACCAAAATGCGGCGGTCGTGTTGTGTAAAAATCAGTGATTTTGTAGGCTCTATCTGGGGCAAGCTCCGCTCATTGGCTACATCGCGCACCGCCCCCCCTCGCAACCCCGCCAATCAGACCGGGCGCCTCTTTCTCTCTCTCATCGATCCGACGCGCGCCCGCGATACTCCCGAGCAGTCGGCCGCCATGCTCGCTTTGCCGACTCCGCTCCGCTCCTCCGTCCTTGTTCCTTTTGACAATCCACCCCTTGGCGCGCGCGGAACGGCGCGGAACGGCGCGGACAAAGCGCCGCTGCGAAATTTCCCCAATTCAATTCGATGCGATTTACCTTTAGCCGACCGCCAAAGGATTTCCCACAGCTGCGGCGCACTTCAAAGCTCGCCGCCGGTGGGAAAAAAAGGGGGGGAAAAGAAAGGGGGGGAAAAAAAAAGAAGAATGTCACTTGCCCCGGTAATTGCGATTCGCGGCTGATCAATGGCTGCGCGCGCGAGCCGGATGGCAACGCGCGGACTAGTTTTCCGCTCGCGGCTTACGGTCAAGTGATTTGTACGAGCGAGCGCAGGAGGGGGGGGGGAGTATATGGCAATCATTGTGATTGTTTGCGATTTTCAACGGCCGACTTTTCGCGATCGGACGGTTTCTGGTGAAATTTCCACGAGGCGAAGGGGAAATTAGTTATGGGAGTGTGTTAATGAGGGGGGGGGGGGATGGAAAATAGGTAGCGCATTGCGCTGGCGGAGTTTAAAAAACGCCGGGGATGTACTTGTCAAATGTGAAGAAATATTATGTAAGTCTATAGACTGCTATAGATTTATTACTATAGACATAGTCTTACGGGCTTTATGTAATACTGTAGCAAAATTAACTTTAAGGTTGATAATGATAATAACAATTTCGATATGTTTTAATAGTTTCTGAACGGTAATTGTTTGTATTGTAAAAGTATATTCGATTTAGAATGAAGTATAGTATTTTTTTATATTAGTATTAGTTAATGTAGTAAACAATTTTGATTCATTTTATATGTCTTTTTTCATTTTAATGATAATACGATATAGTAGGTTTTATAATTATAATACAAGTATGAAGTCTAGTATTTTTTATAATACTTTTTTCAAAAAAATATTGCAATCTAAAAAGGTCTGTTTTTCAAGTTTTAGTAAACTGAGCAGAATATTTATGTAAACCTTGGCTCGTCGACTCGCTGCCGCGACCCTTGATTCTAATTTGTGACAAACTTTTTATTTTAGACTTTCTCCACTAGATGTCGCGATCCAGAGTTGCTCATAAACCATTTGTGAAACGGTTTACTAAAACTTCATAAAGGGAATTTCATAAATTTTACAAATGTACACAGTATTATGATTTTTAATAAACTTTTGTTAAATCAATCAAATATTGTCCCATTATTTATGCAACAAAATATGTATTGTAAGTTTACAATTGTGATATCCGACCTCACTTTCCATTATAATGTTCTAATATTGTTCGAAAAAACCGTATTTAAACGTTAAAAGTTTTAAAAATGAATCACCCAACTATTTACGTAACAAAACAAAACGAGATCATTGTTATAAATTAATTTATTTTGAAATGAAATCAATTTTATTAATTTAATAAAATCAACGTCTCGATTCGATAAACTTTGTTCCCATTGCGCATGTCCTTATGAATATTGATACAAGTCTAATAAATTATGAACAAATGATAGGTAATAACAAAATATAGTAAAACTCGCACACGTCCCCTTGAACCAATCAACTCCGCTTATTCGTCAACTGAGTGACATAAGATTTTGCAATATTTCACATTTCAATTCAATATACGTAACATAGTGCTCACACACATCGCGACATTTCGACTCTCATTCATCATAAAATTTTGCGGGCATGACACGCGCAAAGGTCAAGTGATGGAATTCTATTTACTTTGACTATGATGAATGACTACGCCACTTTCCCAGTGTAACAAATATCGATACGAACGTTATATACTACCAATTTCTTGTAGTAAATTCGTCTTTCTCGTAAAGAGTTAACAAAATAAATTTATCGTGATTATTAATTGAAACTCATATATGGTCCATATATGTTTAAACAATTTAATATAAGAAAATAAAAAATTCATGTATCGACGTATATATTGTTTCTTAATCCACATATAGCCATGTATATCTATACATGATCGATATATGGCAATAATTGATATAATTTTTTAACTATATATGGTTTTAATACTTAAGAAAAAACATATATGGCCATATATTAATGTTGTATTTTATTATGTAAAATTGTTTAAATATATATGGACCATGTATGGACCATATATGTTTCATTTCTACTAGGTTAGTAATACTCAGGTAAAAATTTATATATGTGACATATATATTGCCACATACATCGCATACATGCCGCATATATACCCCATATATATCGCTATATATATGACATATATGTCATTTTTACATGCTATAAGACATATGTGACATTTATGTGGTGCAGAAAAAAAAATATCACATATATGTCACACGTATGTCACATAGATGTTGAATTTAGTACGAGTCAATTTGTCGATAATATTTAATGTATTTACATATTTATATGCATATTTTTATGTAACTTTGATGATTAAAGAAACAAAAAAGAACTTTTAAAATTGTACACACAAATGTTCACAATAATGTGAAATTTTCACATCACACGACTATTTGTACAACAATGCAAAAAGTGTATGTTAATACGCTTATTAATTTTGCAGTGCTCTGTTAAATTTAAATAACATTTTAAATTGCCGTGTTTGCAAAAGTAAATAATTGAATGTAAATTAATAAAATATTAGCAAACAAGCAAATCTGCATGTATTTCAACTTGCTCCAGCTAAATAATTCCCAACACAACGTTCTAAACTGCGGAAAAATTAAGTGAGCAATCGAAATAAAAGTTGGCGTGTCACTAAACCGAACTAAATAATCCCAAGATATTTATCGTCAAACTTCTAAGACAAGCAACTTTCGCAGAATGCTTCATTTATTAAAGAAATCATTAAATCACAACTTATTTTCTAATATTCGACGCTTCCCCGCAAATCCGCCAAGTTAAATTAATTTTTCAGTAAGTTCTTACCTAACTTTTCTGTAAATATTGAATAACTGTACATAAAGCTTGTAAAATATTGCGGCTTAGTAACAATTACAAGTTTACGTGACTGTAAAATTTGACCCGTCAAAGTAAGTTATTTTAGCCAATATAGAATACAGTCAATGAAACAAAGATATTTGAAGTACTGTCTTTTTCGAGTCAAAACATAATTAAGTTTAAAATATACACTCACAAAACAGTCTATTTAAGATTAATAGAATATTCTTATGTTTAATAAATTTTCTATTTAATATTTGTAAAAATTCTTAATATAAAAATAATTCTATTTATGATAAATAGATTCCATTTAATGTAAATAGTAATCCAACTGCAGTTTTTGAGTGTAATATTACCCATGTAAAAATCAACATATATGTACCATATATGTCGTACATATACACTCACAAAACTGTCTATTTAAGATTAATAGAATCTTCTTATGTCTAATAGATTTTCTATTTAATATTAGTAGAAATACTTAATGTAAGAATAATTCTATTTATGATAAATAGATTCTATTTAATTTAAATAGAAATTTAACTGTACTTTTCTCAGTGTACGACTTATATCACGTATATGATTTGCACCATATAAATGCCCTATATATTTTAAAATATGTGTGGCATATATGTTAAAAATTAACATATTTTTTCCATATATGTTACATACGTCCATATTACATACTTTTTTCACTATACCCTCCTCATTAAAATGCAAACTGAAGTGCAATATTAATTGAATTATTCACTAATTTCTTAGACCGTTTCACAAGCAGGCCTTTAATTTGATTTTAAAAATAAAAATTTATTGAGCGACCGCGAGGAAGGCGTTAAATTGCGGGAATAATTTGTCGGACATTTGAGACGGTCGGACCGTCATTATTACGGCGGATAAAGCGATGAATACGGCCATAGTGGTTTGTCGTTCTCTCTAATGGAAGCTCTCTTGGATTCGCTCGTTGAACCGGCACTCATCCATCGGGCAAGCCCCAGCTGTGTAATGTACTTTTATATTCCGCAGTCGAGCCGCCTTCGTCATCTTCTTCTACCTTTCTTTTTTCCCCCGCACATCTCATTTCGTATTCACCACGTTCATATTCATATCCATCATATTTTTTTCGATTTCGACGTATTCGTCTTTTTCGAAAACATTTGTTCGCTCGCTTTATTTTTACCATTTTCTTATGAAAATTCTTATATCCAAGTTTTGTTACTGTTGCTGTGTGAAAGATGCAATATAACATCTTTTACAAGAGCTGTAACACTTTTTCTGGTTAATTCAATCAAAATTCTAAACGAAAAAATTTTGCTCGATGAAATCTGTGATTTTTTTTTTATTAGTGAGAGCTCTGTAAAAAAATCTATCTCGGATTCTAGATAGAAATCTAACCATGTTAAAATTAGAATATATGTGGCATATATGTGGCGTATATGTCACATTATATCGCATATATGTAATATGTATGATATGCATCGCATAAAAGCTCTATATATAATGCAAACATATATGTTGCATACATAAATTTTTACATGGACACATATAAAAATTAACATATATGCCACATGTATGAATTGCACCGCACAATTGTCCCATATATATGACATACATGTTATAAATGTCACATTAAAAATCATATCGTATATAATAGTATGTCGCATATAAAAATGTATACACGGGTATATATTTTCTGATGCTAAATTCCTGCCAACAGTAAGAAAAAAGTGATAGTAAAATTAAAAACATGATTTCATAAAATTTAAGATATTTTCTATTAAAAATAATAAAAGACATACATTTTATTATTATTTATTATACCAGAAATATTTACTTTTCCAATACATCCTTAAATCGTGATAAAAAATAGTCAATTATCACGCTCCTTTTTATTATTATTCAACGGGAAGTCAATTATTAAGCTAACTTATTAAACAACTTGTTTTTCTCTTTCAATTTATTATTATCACCTTTCTCCCTCATTTCCGCGCAAATCAATAAAATAGCGAGTAAATTGCATACATAAGGAGACGCAAAATTATTTGTTAATTAATGAAATAGAAATATTATTCTCCAACAAATTGCGAGCGTCGTAATATTCGTCGTGGCGTGCGGCAAAGAAAAGTTGCAGCGTGATAATATTCAATTCCATTTCGGCGTTCCTTTTTGGATTTGGTCCAATTTCATTTCAGCGGTATAATTTTCTTGACGTTTATGACATGCGCTACTTTAGCGGCGGATAGCTGAGGGCATTCAGGCCAAGTCCTCCCCGGTTCTCCATTTTCTGTTCTCCAATATCCATCTGGCCTATGCTTTAGTCTAGTGCCTTTGGCTTCTGCCCTTTTGCCGGGAAGGCAATTATCTCTGCTCTCTCGTATCATCTTTACGGTCGGTCACGTTAAAGTACTGCCAACTTTATAGTTCGCGTAACAGTCACGACAATGTCGTATAACCCGAAAATTCTGACTCGCCCAAATTGTACGAAAAGTTTCGTGTGTTTAAGTGTGCCCCGCTCGCTTCAAAGCGTGCGTTAAGCGGGCAATTTTTGTCGGCACGATTTCAGGCATTTACAACATCGTAACGAAATGCGCGAATTGAAACTGAATATTTTATCTCTTTGTCTTGCGGAAAAAGTAAACAAACAATGTTGAGTCATCGTACACGGAAAAAAAAGTTTCAAGAGCACACCTAAATGTTTATATGCACTATATAAACAGTATGGTAATATTCGGAACACCTAAATCAGTATGGATACCGCAACCAGACTCGTTTAATAGATTTCATTTGGATGAATCTCCCAGAGTAGTATAAATAAAATGTACCAACATTTGACACATGACAGTTTACCTAACCTAACCTAATTTAAGGCAGCGTTTCT
>JABFPN010004849.1:0-14255 GCA_022817305.1 Leptoteleia sp. ZL-2020 | reverse complement strand
GCATACGACAGAATCTGTTGTCATTCGGCTCTTCCGCAATGCTGGGCCAATGCTGTCTGCCGTATGCTGGCAGCCAGTACTGGCCCAAGCTTGGGCCGTTTGTCAGTGCTGGCAATTTCCACATGGGTGTATATATGAGAGATCTAATATTCAATAGTGATAATTTATATTTTATTTGCAATTGGGAAAAGACTGCTGAATAACTATTTTTTGTATCAATTTGAGGATATATTGGAAAAGTACACTGAGAGAAAAATTTGTGTAAAAATTGTAATTTTCCGTTGTAATTTGAGGACATGATGGATAAGGTTGGGAATAGTACAATCAAAAATTGTACAATGTATTCAAACATTTGTAGAAATAAAGTGAAAAATCATAATATTTACGTGTTTTGTGAGCACATTTTATAATTTTCGATTGTAACTTTTTGGCTTTATCCAACATGTCCTCAAATTCAAAAAAAGATTACAATTTTTACACAAATTTTTCTCTCAGTGTAATTATTTCTACTATTAATAATAGTAAAATTTAAAAGTCACGTAGTAAATATTAGTAGAAAAGTATTACAAATTGCTTTGATAATTGTCATTTTTACTATTTTTAATAGTACAATTTTTCACTCTTCAGAGATATCCTCAAATGGATATAAATTGTTTTCAATTTTACCATTACTTTTTTCTCAGTGTATAATTAATGTAAATAATTAATAAAATGTAAAGTCCAAGTATTTCTTTTCTTCTTTTATATTAAAATAACTTTAATCCCTGTTTATTATTATAGACGCGTCGCTTTCTCGGCTTAATTTTAATAAATAATTGATTTATCGAATTCGGACGAATGTTAAATATTGAGATTGACTATTGAAGAAGCGCTCGCTCAAATGGATCTGAATTATTCTTCTTAAATAACTTAAAATTAACGCAGTCAGGGCCTTGAAGAATTATTGTCTTAGTCAATCAGCGGGGCTCAATCTTAATTGAGTATTTTATCTTTTCAATCAATACTACTCAACGTTTAAGAGCTTTCTAATTAGTTCAATGTATCGGATTATTGAATGACGAGGAAAACAAAACATTTATTTTAAATACTTATTGCAACTGTTCAGTCAAAGTCGCCACTTTTGCTTGTTAAAAATAATGACGAGTCAAATGATAGAAATAATATATTTCACACGATTTAACAAATTATTTACGACTCAAATTTTTGCAAGAAACAATTTAATCATTTTCTTTATATTTTTTTTTCTTCATATTTTATATAAAGTACTATATAATATATATCGTGATTTATTGTATATTATATAACAGATGTATCGTTGTCTGCATATTGGCCGATTATAAAGTCAGAAACTTGAATCGCGAGGCAAAATTGAAATGCCGTTTAGACGCGAGAAAAAAAGAACATATTTTTAACACAAGTGTGCTTTTATAGTACGTTAAATTATATCTATTACGTTAC
Organism: Leptoteleia sp. ZL-2020; assembly: GCA_022817305.1. Taxonomy (NCBI): domain Eukaryota; kingdom Metazoa; phylum Arthropoda; class Insecta; order Hymenoptera; family Scelionidae; genus Leptoteleia; species Leptoteleia sp. ZL-2020. Next base: position 12,797 of record JABFPN010004849.1, on the reverse strand, counting down.
ATCTGATTTCCCTTTACCGATTTCACTTTACGGCGCGGTGGCACACATTTTCTTATCAACATTTCGATGCTTTGTTTTGAAATTACACTCGCCCCTGCATATTGCATTACAACTTTTTATTTCGCGGTTAAATAAAAACGTCTATTTCGAGCATTTATTTATTCAATTTCCACAACTGAAAATCAATTTTCGGCCGCGTGCACTTTGTTATGTAATGGCAATTGTTTTCAAGAATATCGATCGTTTGATAATTGCAAAGGCCAATACAGTAAAATTTAATACATCGATCACAATTATTGAAAACTGTTATACATTAATTTTTGTTCTTATAAACGTTGTTGTGTTAAATTATTGTAATTACAAATGTTACAATTTATTACCCTATAGTAATATGATCTCATATATGTTTTCAAAATTTTATATAAGGAAATAAAAACTGTATATATGGAGGTATATGTTTTTCCTTGGTCAATATATGGCAATAATTGATTTCTATATAAGGAAAATATTGATTGTTTATATGGCTGGAATATTATATCAATTATTGCCACATATCGACTACATATGACCATATATGGACCATATATATTTCATTTTTAGTTGGGATTTGATAAGATTGTTAATTTTGATAAGTACTATCAACTATACAAACAGTTTATTTTGATTATAACTATACTATTGTAGTCCTAGTTACGTAATATTTGTTTTCCAAGAACTAATGTTCTAGTGAATGAAATCAAAATTTTGATTACGGCGAAAATTAATCAGATTTTATTCTTTCCGAGCCAAACTATAATAATATAGAGTCCCCGGGTCTGCCTATGATTAGATACTCCGAGAGATTGTCAGTTATCCCGGAGGGATCATTAAAGATATAGCCATGAATTTCCTCGTGCCACGCACCTCTCAATTACACCACACATATCCATATAGTAAATATATTTTCGACGAAGCATTTATCTCCAATTTAGTGGTAAAATAACAGAAAAAAAGAAACACAAAGGTCACCCATCCACTTTCCAACCGTGGCATTTCACTTAACTAATTAATATCGCGGCAATTAAAACTTTTTAATAAAATTCAACGTCGTTGTATACCCAAATAGTGCATGCACAATAAGGGAAACTTTCCCAAACGACCATATCGATTTTTCCTTTCATTCTTTCTTGCATTTTTTCCGGTCCCCCTTTTTCTCCGTCGAAAGACTTGGCGTGCAACTTTTTTTTTTTTTTGTTATTTTCAACTTTCGACGTCCTCTTGAGTGTCTCGCGAAAATTGCGATCCACATTAAGAGTAACGTCGAATCTCGTTACTTTAACCCACTGATGCGTGGCAATAAAAGGAAAAGAAGAAAAAAGGAGCGAGAAGAGAGAGAGAGAGAGGAGGGGAGAAAAAAAAGCGAAACTTCTCGGAAACGAGCCATATTACATTCATAGCGCGTTTGTTTATCGATTGGAGAGCATCGTCGCACGATAAAAGCCGATTCGCAAAGCGAGAGCCGACGAGTAACGTTCGCGCTCCGAAATTCGCGATGATTCAGTGCCTATTCGGACGGCGCGAAAAACGGTTATGCAGCGCGATAAAAGCACGCATAAACAGCTATGAAAAATAACGCCGCCGGGCGTTATTTAACCTTCGGATGCAAATGAAATGATTTCCTCCCCCCCCCCGCCCCCCGTCGCAGCGGGCGTTTCGGCTCTACAGTTATTATTCTTTATTAAGTTTCGTGCGATTTCACGAGGTCGCCCGCGACGCCTTAAATTACGTCTGTCTTCGCGTTCGCGTCCGCGTTTTCCCAATGTTTACTGTCAACGATTAATTTTCTCGTAAAAAAATTTTTACGACTTATCAAAATGTAAGATGATAGAAATGGAAATTCGACTCGGCGATATTTAAAGCAATTTAATGTACCGGAGTAAAAATGAAAGATAACCATGTAAAAATCAAGATTTTTTATTTGCATCGCGTAAATGTCCCATATATTTTAATATATATGTAAAATTAGCATGTAGTTTTCAGATTATTTGCGGTATATATGGGGCATATATGCAGCATACGTACACTGAGAAAAGAGATATATCGGAAATTACTATTTTTTTGTATCAATTTGAGGATATATTGGAAAATTAATTATTTCTACTGTTAATAATAGTAAAATTTAAAAGTCATGTAATAAATATTAGTAGAAAAGTACTATAAATTTACCATTTTTAATGGTAAAATTGTTCACTCTTCATACATATCCTCAAATGGATATAAATTGTTATCAATTTTACTATTACTTTTTTCTCAATGTAAATACAAGGACATGCTGCAATCAGTGTAAATATTTTAGCAATTTTCATATTATATTAGAAAATAAAAAATTCATACATGGTATACGTTTTTTCGTCATACATATATAACTCTATATGACTATATATAGTCAATATATAACAATAATTGCTTTCCTACCATGTATATCCAAATATGGCCATATGTGGACTAAGAAAAAACATATTTATCCATACATGAATTTTGTATATTCTTATATGAAATTGTTAAAACATATATAGACTATATATGATTTATTTTTAATAGGCTAAGTACACAGTCTGAGAATTTTAATCGAACTTTTCGAAGTAAAATAATTTCAATGTAAATCATTTTTAGTTAATATTGAATCGAAAATGATTTTTTCGTTTGAAATTAAGGCGATTAAAATTGGAGCGCGGACAAAAAGTTAACTGAATGTTTAATTTCAAAACCAACCCGAGAGTAAGTTAACACGAAAATACGACGCGTTATAAATATTCTTTAAACTTTCCAGACGTAAAACTTGAACTCGGAGTTTCAAGCGCATGAATTTTTAAATGATTGATGCGGACGTTTTTTTATATCTCATCCTTTTTTTTTTTTTTTTTTTTCTTTTTTGGCGAACGGATTTCATTAACTATTTCCACGAGTGTATTAAACATTCCTGTAATGCGGAATGTAAATCGCCGAGCGGTGAAATTTTAATTGTTCGGTACTTTATTATGCGCGGAGATGTTTGATCGTTATGTCCGCGTGTATATATATGCTGATTCTTGGTTACGAACTTGGTCACGTTGAAATGGAACTGTAGATATCAAGTACAAGTTGTTTCCGCGTATCAGCGTTTTGTTACGCGATAAAACCATTAATAAAAGTTTAAAACTTTATCGAAATAAGAAAAATGGATGCTCTTCTAACGCGCGCTATCATCGACTGCAATGATAACATGCAATATTATCCCATTTTTCCATTACATTTAACATTTTAATTGAATAAATGAAAATTGCTTACAACTGGTCGAATTAATTAACAAATGATATTCATATATTATATTGAGGTATGACATTTCATTGATGTTCCTTAAAAAAATACCTTAGATTTCCTTTTTATTAAAATTAACGTTATTATTACACTGAGAAAAAAATAGTAGTAAAATTGAAAACAATTTATATCCATTTGAGGATATCTCTGAAGAGTGATAAATTTTACTATTAAAAATAGTAAAAATGATCATTATCAAAGCATTTTCTGGTACTTTTCTACTAATTACTACGTGACTTTTAAATTTTACTATTATTAACAGTAGAAATAAATACTTTTCCAATATATCCTCAAATTGACAGAAAAAATAGTAATCTGTGACAAAACTTTTTTCTCAGTGTATTTTAAACTAAATGGAAAGTTTCAGTTTTTTTTCAGAATTAGCACCGCTAATTGTATTAATCAAGTATTAAATTAGTAACGAAGAGTTATTAAAACGAACGTATTAAAAGCTGTAATTATTTTATGATTAAAATTTTAATTCCAAAAATTGCATTTCACATTGGAAAGCCGAACTGGAGCGAGTGATGTTCATTATGAGAATTGTGATTTAACGTGATTGTGAGAAGACGGTACAATTTTAATATCCACATCAAACATGACATTTAAGTCACATTGATTTTACGCCGCAGATATACGCTTTAATCCAGAATTGCATTACGAACTTTTGTGTTTTTGATGCCGCTTAAAAAGTTTGCGGAAAACAAACTTATAGTTACACTTCTTTCTTACTTTATTTATATTCGATTCATTCAATAAAGTAGTGTAATGTAACAATAGAAAAAAAAAGATTTAATAAATATTGTGTCACTCGAAGCTTATTTTAACCTTCAATGAAATTAAAAGCTAATGAAAAAACAATTTGAAACACTTAAAGGACAATTAATTATGAACATCAAGTATCGAAAGCGCTATTTTTAATGCTTTAAATTGCGAAAATTTTGGCTTAATGGATAATAAATTATTAAATGTATTAACTTATTTGAATTATTATGAGTTAATTTAAGTTTATATTTTATTTTATTTAACATTTTAATCTTGTTCAAGGATATTTTAGGAAGAAATTTTTTTTTATATATCAAATCTGAAACTTTCAAAGAGTGAAAGATAATACTTGAAAACAATTTATTAAACAATCAATTGCACATTAATAATAACAATAGGCATTTCATTTAATTTTAACACTCGCCGTTAAAGTGTCGATAAAATACAACTTCATAAAATAGTCACAATATTTCCGTCTGGCATAAGATAAAACATTTTCAGCGAACTGAATATTTCATTTACAATTTACGCACTTTTGCTTTAATAAATAAAAATAACCATTCAAATGACGATAAATCGATCGTACAAAAATCCATTTAAGAGCTGTCATGTTTGAACAAAAAAAAAATGCGAAAATAAAATAAAAATACGCAAAAGTGTGCTTTGGGAATTCATTATTGATCTTGTTGAGTCAGTGGACATTGCTAAACGCTTTTCCTCGTAATTTTAGATCTTTCGCATTACCGTTCAGCGTCGACAATTTATTTTAGTTTAAAATTAAAAAAGTTGAATACGATGAATTTCACGCGTTAAACAATTACTTTATCCATGTTCAAGTTTTATTGATATGACGAATGAAATTTTGAATTAAAAAATCATCGCTTTTAATTATTAAATGAATACTTTAAAATTTAATTCATCATTCCTATTACTCAGAGTCAATTAAAGCAATTGCTCCAATTTTATTTTTTTTTATAGAACAATATTTATATAATATTTCATACCAGTTACATAATTCATTAAATTTATTTACAATTCTTACTTTGTTATTGTAATAAGAACAAACTAAATCAAGTAATATAATAAATTAATAATAATAATAATTATTATAACTAATTAATTTACAGTTAATTTAATATTAGGTTTAATTTAAGTTTAATTAGAAGTTCTGAAATTAATTAACTGTAATTGATTTTACTTTGTCACATTTTCATAACTCAATTTGCAGCTGTTAAAATTGATTTTGTTATTAAACTATTCGGAAAGTTTCAGTTGGAAAGTAAACTTAGCGTACGTCGATATAAGCTTGCAAGCTCGCAGAAATTCTACTGTACCGACAGTTGTACTGCCAATTTCAACTGCAGCTTTCGTCGAAAGTACACACAGATGACGCACCAGTCGTGATTTAAGCTTCAAAGAATAATTTTGACGAAGAAGCCTGCGACAATATTGACATTTTCGTATTGAAAATAAAGCCGACTTCCGTGATAATTACCTGCTTTGCAAATATAGATTTATGACTCCTGCGAACGTGCGGAAACAAGCGTTTTTATTGTAAGTGCTTTGAGTGCTTTGTTTGGTATCATTAATCAACATTTGCAGTATATTATATGAATTAATTGAATGAAAATCGTCTAATGTGAAAGAAATGAATATTTAAGTTATACCATATTTTTTTTTGCAGAAATTATTCATGTGGATAAATAACTTTTTAAATATAATTAATATTATTATATATTTATAATTCTATTGTAAAAAAAAATAGAATACCAGGTTTCTCTATAATTTTTCAAAACTTTTGTTGAATGTTTGACATTAATAATTTAATTAACAAAAATGTAAACGTATTAAATTATAATTTTCTAATATTTGATGTACCAAATTATTTAATAATACTACACCTACATACCTGTCTACCTTTGTATTATAACAATCTAAAAATACACATCAAATTTGTTATTGATTGATATGAAAAGATCTATTTTGTCTTGCCAGCAGCTTCGTGAAAGACCAAATTTAATTGAATTTTATAGTGTTTTCCACTGAGCGAATATATACCCTACGTCAAGTATCATAGATTATAATAAACTATGTGTTCTATTTCGAAAACTTAAGACCAATCCGGTGTTTGCAATAAAACGTAAAGAAAAATCAATTTAATAAAGCAAAATTAACTAAATAATCAGGATAGCTTTAAATTAAACATTTTAAATTTATCTTATATAAGAGGAAGCATGTAAAATTTAACGAATTAAATATAAGTGGAAAATACTTGAAAGTGCATGTTTATTTTATTAATGACCTACCCATCAAATTTTGGAATCTTGACAGGATTAAATTAATAACTGCATTCCAAGGTTTAATGTTATTTCAAAGCCACTTAAACGAGCTTGTTAGTTAATCTACTTTGTTTTCGAAATTCGATTATATGGTGTACTTTCCCAGAGAGAGAGAGAGTATTATGTTGTGAAAATTCATTAATTTGTCTTTCAAACGAGGATCAAGCATATTTAGATCTAGTATTGATTTACGAAAAGTGGTTACAAAATCCTTTAGTTGAAAATGAGGTATAACTTTATGCCACGAGCATGACTTTCTTCTGAAAGTTCGTGCTTTCAATTACGAAATGTTTCACTTCGCAAAGTTAAACTTTTTATTCCAACAAATTGACATATGAGCACTATAACGTATTAAATGAAATTAATTTATTATATAATTACTAATTATTCGCAGTTATTAAACAAATGTTAATGTTACTGAAATTTGGTAAAACAATATTTTAATTACTTTTGCTAAATGTTATTTAAACTTCGTAATATAATATTACAATTTGGAAGAAAATCACTATATTCCTTTTAGTAACATGTCACCATTTCTCTTATTCGACACAACTTTTGTATTTATTACTGCAAGCAATATTTAACGGTCATTTTTCTGACCGTTAATTTCAAATTTAAATTAAGCCTTACCAACCGAGGCGTTATAATTTATAATTTCATTAAAGTATGCAACAATCGATCGCATTAACCACTGATATGTTGCAATTAATTTTATTCAAATTTCAGCCCAGTATTCATAGTTGACATAAATCTAACGATTAGCAATGGTTGTAACGGGTCATGTCATATTGATAATTCAAACCGACCCCTATCACTGGTTATAATTATAGTTCTAAAAATAAAACCGTCTGAAAATCACCGCCGCGCGATCGATCAATCGTTATCAGTTAATAATTGCCGTGTAATAATAATATTAAATAATTTTATGCTCCAGTCAGATTATTGATCAGTCTCAAATTCTGTCACAACGTCACCGGCGTTGCATTCGCATCGGCTCGCGCGTATTAAACATTCATCATGCACCGAGTTCGACATAATCATTTCTTATCCCCCCCTTTAAATTAACAAGTTGAGACGTTATTCCTTTTAAAAGAAAATGCCAAGATAACGATTGCTCGGTTGCCATTGAAAATCCATCCAGCTTTCTCCTCATTTTCCTTTCCCTTTATTTTCATTTCCATTCATTACATTTATTCCTCCTCATTTCTATGACATCTTATGAAAATAAATACAAATAGTTTGCAGGTAAAACATTGTTCGCAATTGCCAACTTGGTCGAACATTTAATTGCAACAAGTTAAGAATAATTAGGTGCTTGTTCTTAATTCTTGAAATTTTGCATAACAGGCTCTTGTAGTATAAACTTATATAAAAATAAGGGGCAAAAAAAATCATTTAAAACTTTTCAGATCGTGCTCCGTTGCTCCGTTGTTTACGTGCCTCGAGTGAAATTTAATTATTTATTAAAAATAACGTTATAACATCAAGTAGTAATTGGTACATTATCATAATAACGAAGTATGCTTTGAGTACACGCAGGAAAAAGTTGGGAGAAAAATTTTACTATAACTTATAACAAGACTGAAGTAAAATCATTTTTTTAATCATTATTACTTGGCAAGTACCAAAGTATTGGTCTGACAATTTTTACTATACTGGAGATTAATAAATTGTATATGTAATTTTTATTCCAATTTTTTTCTGAGATAAAGTATTTCCTCCATGATATGATAAAATTTGCAATAAAATCAATATTAAATTAAACTATTCGATTCGCTCCATCTATCTCACGTGCGAATAATTTAATAGCAAAAAATTGTTCGTTATTTATTTAATTGATTACAATTGTAATTTGCATTAACAAACAGCATTTATTGCTGGCCAGTACGTGAAAAATTGATGTTTATTTGAAAATAGTATAATTGATGATTCGCTGTCTATTTATCATAAAATCTCATGGAAACTGTGAACGTTATCGAAACGGAGCATCAAAAGAGATATATCGTATACTTCGGTAAGGAATAAAAACATTTTTAAACTATCGATTTTTCGAACTGCAACGAGGGTGAGTGCGACGTGCCAATACTGGCGCAATTATTATTGCGATTCCTCCAAAGCGACAAAATGATTATTAACATTTCTTTTGTCCTTCTCTTCAAACAATCAACGCAATTGGCCACGCTCGTCCAACGGAACACAATGACTCGTTTAAAAGATAGAAAACGACACGCAAAAGTAATATGAAAATCAATCGCCCGCGCGACTCCTTTGATCCTCGGGTTTATATTTGTAATTGCAAAATTTTGAATTTCGCTCGAGCGATTCGTAAAAGTAAACGTGAATAATCAAAAACGAATCGATCACGTAATAATAACGACAAAGAGCGAGTTAAACTTTTACGACGGGCAGATTTTTGTCAAAATTTATGCGAGCGAGGAAACGGTTAGATTTGGAGCGTGCCATAAGTGAAAAAGCGCATTTTATGATCGCAGTCGAAGGTTTATATCAGTAGTAAAGTATCGAGCAGTTTTATTTGCAGGTTGCAATTTTTGGTCGAACAGTAATCCAATCGTCGTGTTAATCATTATTTGCAAAGTTGAAACTCTCTTTTTTTTCGAGCCGCACCTCGAGCAACTATTTAAATTGAACTACCAACTCATAAAAAAAAATCGAATGTCCCGCGAAATTGCTTTTTCGTGAAATCATAACGAATAATTAAGAGCAAATGCTGAATTTTAATCATTTTTTAACTAAACGACGTTTAGAATTATTCGACCTCAGGAAACTTTCCAAAAAATAATGTTCAAATATCGTTTTACAGGCGACTGCGCCACCCTACAAGGGGGAACTGACCTATATTATTCCTTTAAAAAACTCAAAAATTTGGTATCTAAATTTTGACATTTATTATAAAAAAACGTACTAGAATAATGGTAATAAAAATTAATAATAAATTTGTCAATAATATTTGAGACGAATGGCCATTTCATTCTCTACATAATTTGCGATTTGAACATTGTTTATCATCCGGAATAATTCGCTTGCTCGTTACCTCGATTCCAATGGGCAGCGAATTGGAATAGTTAGGTGCGCATCTTTTACACGCAGCGGAACGTCACAACTGAAGTAAATGTCCATTGAATGGTGCCTATTTGAAGGGAACTTGTTACACCAGTAAGGAAGTTGTCGAGCACTTGGAACCCTCCGAAAAAGTGTCTCGCATTTTTTGACGTAATAAGTTATTCATAAAAAAGAAAAAAAAAAAACCAGACGCATCCTATCTTGATTAGAAAAGTTATATTGAAATACCGTAACTTCGTTAACTTGTCATTCCGATAAATGTAATTGTCAGAGTTGGTAGCAGTGGCTCTACAAAATGCTGCCTCCCGTGACAATAAATATTTATTCAGCCTTTTCCAATTATTCTATCCATTTTTTTTGTCCGCCCACCCTTTTGCAGAATGAAGTAATAAAGGGAGATAATTTTAAAGAGGAAGCAACAGCTGGCAACATTGAAATAAGTAATAAATTAGGATTTAAAAGAAAAGAAAAGTGTACAGATGGTTGACGACTTGTAGATCTCAGAACATTTAAAGACTTTTTATATATATATATATGATTAATGGTGAAATTGAAGTGTATTGCAGATATTTATTATTAATTGCTTTTATGATAATTTGACCTAATGCATCGAGGAAAAAAACTTGATTAATTTTCGTGATCTGAATTCTAGTCTATTTAACCAGAATGTTCGTTATTTTAATCGAAAATTAGGTAACTTGTACTAAAACTTTGTACTTATCCCGAATACTAACTATGCATAACTAATATCATTTTTTTTTCTAAGTGTGCACTGAGCATTGTGTCAGATTTGCGAAATAATTGCCATTCGCATGCAATGTGTGTTAACAGTAACACTTTAAAAATAACGTCACCCGAGCCCTTTGTCAAGTATAAATACTGATCAATAATGCACCTACACACCGAATAAATTTAGGTTTCCCAAATTAAATCCTATTTAACAAGCCGATAATTAATTTAATTTAAGTCTGATGACGGGTTTTATTGGAAATTCATTAATTCTCGCGGTTGCGTTAGTTTTATTTATTATTTTTAATCTGAGTTATGTATGTATATATGATACCATATTTAGGATAAGTTTTATATACAAGTTACATTCCTAAAAATTATTTTATGTGTAAATTTTTGAATCATTTCAAGTCCTCGAAATATATATTTCACAAACATGTAATTTTCTTCGCGAATTACTTGGTTAAAAGAAAATTTTTATCAAATTTAATATAATAAGTAAATTAATTTCAATATACATAAAAGATAGGATTAATTTCAATTTATTCCACCAATCAATTAATTCTTTAATCTTTGACAATTTCAGATAGTGACTTTGAACATTTTTTTTTCGTTACTTATCCAATTACAATTTACTATAATTAAATTAAATAACATAATATATTAATTAAATTTAATTTGATGTAACTACATTTAGTAAGTAATACTCTTTTTTTCGTCGAATAAATTCAACGAGGTAAAAATAAATGAAACGATATTGAATTATATTAATAACGTTTCGATTTTTCATAATAAATTGATAGCACGGATGCAAGAACATTCGAATATTAAAATGGTTCGATGCTTCGAAGTCATATTTATAATATAAACACGTATACACCTCCGCGTACACACACATGTCATGGTATTCATGATATCTATAAATAAGACGCGAACATTTTTATTCATAATACATTTATGTTTAATAATTGACGAGAGAGGTATTGAAATTCCAAGCCGATCAAATTCAATTCCAGCGTTAAATGACGTTTCGTTAATAAAAAATATAAAAATAAAAAAATAAAAAAAAGTAAATAAAAAAAAAAGAGTTACGTTTCGAGAGAGGAAATGCACGAAAACGTGCTGTTCAATTAAGTGGCTTAAAGAGCGGTCTCGCGTGCTCCAAAGACTATTGCACGAACGTTTTCCACGGGAAAAAATCTTACATTGCTATTTATTAGAACTGCACGGATACTCGACCGACATATCTCGAGCTCTGCTCGGAGAAAAGTTTCATTCTTGCGGGCATAAAGTTTGTTTCCTCGTGGACAATTTATTTCGAATTTATATACGTATTTATATATACGTGTGTGTATACAGAGGCGAGTTTCTTAACTTTAATTTGCACTCCGGATATATCCGTTCGGAATTTTAATTGACCAATATTTACCTCGCACATTTTACTCCCGACAATGTTATTCGCTTTTTAAATAGCTGGAATAAAAGCGAATCAAGTCACCTGTGTATAGCGAATCGCAGATTGTTATCGTACACTTTTTTTTCTTCAACCTAATATATAAATAATGTAATTATATTTACATTGATGGCATCGATGTACGGTGAATTCATGTATTAAATAGGTTTTTCCAAAGTTTTATTAATAAATTGTAAAAGTACTTTTATGATGGCGCGATACGTTTAGAAAAATAAGACAATGGTGATATTAATTGTAAAAGTAGCTTATTTTTGTCATAACTAAGACATATTAGTCCTGATAATCCGACGAGAATTCTAGCTGCTCCCCATATATTCTTTTCTGTGTAGTCAGAGTTACTGGCTTTATCTTTTGAAAGCATCGTATGAACATTGCAGATTTATTTTAGCTCCATTATCGTTAAATCTTTTTTTTTTCTCTACCCTTTTTTTAATTTATTTCCCCGAAAGGGGAATATCGCGCGAAATGACTTTACCAAAAAAAAAAGCCTTTTCAACAATATGCCATCGGTTGTTAATTAAAAACATAATTAAATTAAAATTACACATTGTGTGCTCCCAAGAAGCAACGAAAAATTATGAATAAAAGCACAAAATATATACGTATACACGTATCTATTATGTATACAAAAAGAGGAAGCGAAGCTTACGAATATACAAAACACACTAGAAGCTCGCCGCGAGTCACGTGACCCACCGTCCCTTAAAATATTCACAAAACTATAGCGAACCATATCCAATCGATTGATTTAATAAATGTTGCTAAATTCAAAGTCAATTTCGTCCATGACTCCAATAAAATCAGCATTATTTATGTAAACGGTAAATCCATTAAGCTGAATAGAAAATCGATTCGTACGCGCCCCCTTCCCCCCCCCCTTTCCCGTGTCAAGAATGATCTAATTTAAGTGTTCGCTTTCCTTTAAATATCAGCGACTCAACAAACCGTACATTCGACCCACAAAAACGTCACCTACTTGTCAGCAAAAAGAGAAGAGGAAAAGAAAAGAAAAGCTCCCATCCTCCCTCTTTCTCGCTCTCGCAGCGACCCACAAAAATGCCCCCTAATCCCCC
>JABFPN010004848.1:0-14259 GCA_022817305.1 Leptoteleia sp. ZL-2020 | reverse complement strand
TCGCCCCCCCCCCCCCCAATCCACGTCTCCTGTCTCTACTTTGCATGGAAATGACGCAATTTTCCCCATGAAAAAATGTTAAACCGTTATCCCCCCCCCTTTACTTTTCCTTTTTCCTCCCTTCCCCTCCCTTTTTTTTGTAAAGTTTCAACCAGAAATGCTTTATTGGTTTCGTGGACGGTTCGCAAGTGCGCATATTTTTCATCGTTAGCAATTGTCGCAACTTTACAGTGCCGACTCTTTAATTAATGAATTATCAATTAAACGGGCGACACAAAAGACGGGGCGAGCTACGGAATACTTTCGCAGTTATTGAAATTGAAAAAAGTACTTTGTCCAATTACATTCGGGAACTTTGTCCCCATTCAAACAGATACATCAACGGGGACATTTTTCGAAGTTGGTGGATTTGCTTCGCAAATAAATTTAAACTTTCTTTGATATAATCTTTTTATGGACAAATTGAAAACCAATGAAGAACCGAACAGAAGTTACATCGAGGATTTCATTTATCCAACTTAGCGGCGTTGCGAGACTTCCGTCGCGCGAAAACCTTGGCGGCCCCCGCTCCCCCAATTGCCAGTAAATTCTGGAATTGCTATTTTTTTTTCGTTGATAGAAATGTTAACTTTAATTGTAACGCGAAAATGTTAGTTTGTTAATTTGTCACCGAACGATTAATTTGTTTTTCCGAGATAATCGAAATTTTGTCGAAAAATTTAATCGGCCGCATTAAAGGTGAAATTAATTTTTCTTCGCCTAAAATTATTTCGAAAGTTATTGCCACAGATAACGACGGTTATAACATATAATAAAAGTTCCGGCATTAACGTATATCGATATCAGCGAAATTTATTGTACATAAAAACGTAATTTCTTTGTCCTATAAACGTGATAAGAATGTCTCCAAAAACCATTCGCCGATCGAGATGCTCCACTGACTTCTGTAAAATAGAGCTTGTTTGAGAAATAGATTTTTCGAAATTAAACGCCGGGGATTAATGCTTTCGATAAATATCACTTCCACAATGCCATCGGACGGCAAGAAATTGAAAGTTTAATTCCGATATGCTTCCGGTAGGAAAATTTGCAGGGGGGTTATTGATTTAAACATTATTTTTCGCCGAATAATAGCGTACACAAAAAACGAAAAAAAAAAACAGCACAAAAATGACTATAAGTTATGGCGGTATTAATGGGAATTATTTTTGTTCGCATTTTTATAAATAGATATATTTCTTTTACAAGTGTTGTAAGGCAGTGCGATAAAAATATCGATAAATCTAATATTCCTCGGAAAGTTATTTTATAAATAACCTATCTGAAAATGTTTTTACATTGGTGCCAAAAAGTAAAGTACATTTTGTGCTAAATTTTTGTAGGTACACTTTATTGCCCTTGGTATATCGTTAGTTAACAAAAATTCATCGAAAATTACAACAATTTTCTTTTTCATTATTTTTTTTAATTCAGGCAAAAGTAATTCGTACATTTCAACAACGATGGAGCATTTATTGATTTATGCAAATGCGATCAAATTCATGTTACTGTAAAAATCATTGTTCAGTCATCTTTAATTTGGGATTTTATCGCAATACATTTCATTTGCGTTTAAGGTTTAAAAAGCATGAATTACGTTACGCAGAAGAATGCACGTAAAAAAAAGGTCGAATAATAATTCTGATATCTTTTTCAAAAAATTACGATACTAATAAAGTTAAGATAAGGCTTATGTCATTTGCAATCTAATCTCCAAAAGATTATCAAACTTTACGAAACTGTTGTACAGGCAATGCAATAAAAATTTCAAGAAATATGAAATTCTTGAGGCTAAAAATTTGATTAAAAGATGAAAAAAAAAAGTTAAAACGAATGAATAAGAAACATTTCTATAAGAACTTCCTCCAACATGGAATTATAAATTTTAATTCGTAGGATACTTTTTAAAATTATGCAATTAAAAATTCAATATATTAGTGTCAGCGTGCTGATTAATCTTTGTATTACCAATGTTAATATCCAATGAAATAGCTATAATATTACTCATCATTACAGCAATTTGCAACAATGTCGCGCAATTATCTATTATGTAAATAATTCATTGCAACTGCTTATTAGTAGCAGAATCAATACACTCTGTATTGTTTTAACTAACTGAGTATATTCAATTTGGTAATTGATAATGAAATTATTAGCAATACTTTCACTGTACGTATAGTTAAAATAAAATTCTGCCCATCATTCTCTAATTATACATTATACCTCCTAACTTTTTTAATTTATATTTTCCGTTCAATTATATAACTTAAAGATCCCATCCGATTATTTTATAATTAATAAATGTACGTTATATACTTTATAAAAATTTTATATTAATATCGATTGAATTCCAAAAACAATGAATAAATAAGTTAAATGGTAATTTTGTGATCGCATTTAAATAAAAATATAAACTAAATTATAATATAACACGTAAATACAAAATGCTATTATATTTTTGAAAAACCTATTTCAAATATGTGTACTGAGTAATGCCCAACCTTGGAGAAAATTGACGTCGTACGTGTATTGACTGGTGATTGAAACGTCAGTGACACATGATTTGTATATATTGGCACTACGAAATATTCAAATGGTTGTTTATATTATGATGTCACATTTTGAAGAATCATAAATGAAAAATTTTTGAAAATTTGACTCTTAAAAACAATAAGTTTAAACAAATTTCTATATTGCAAAAAATGATACTTAAAAAAAAACATCTATGAGAATATTCATTTGCATTAGAAAATGTGATAATAATTAATAAAATAATCCTTCATTAATATCGTGTGATATCATAAATTAACAGTGTTATTTTTCTCGCCATTTAATATATATATTTATAATATTCATACAAGCGAAGAAGTTGAGTTTTGAAAATAAATTGCTTTACTTATTATTCAGCTGAAATCCTAATGCGAGAGTTAAACAGCAAAGTTTTCTTCTTTTTTTCTGTGTTAGGATGTTTCAGTATATACTCAGAAATTTAATACACATATTCGAATGTGTTCCAAACTTTTAACAGGGATATATATTAGTTATCCGAACTCAACATTTGTTTGATCCAACTAAAGTTTCATTAAATAAAGTTAGTTTCACGGGAATTTAATTTATTAATTAAAATAAGGTGAACAAATTGTTGTTTCCATTTTTGAGACGTACGAAGGAACAAAAAGATGGGCAGTTTGATAGTGGTCTGTATAATACAAATTATATTCACCTAGAAATTATTCTCATCAGGGATCTGCCCGGGATATAACATTACTACAGGGGCTACACTCCTAACGCCTGTCGGCAACAGATTTGCCGTATCGTAATCGATGCTCTACTATTATGAAAAGCAGCACAGCGTTTGCAGTACTACGACAAGTCACGTTGATGGAGAATCCTACACAAGTACAGTGATTCAATTGTAATTACATGACTTATATTTATATTTAGCTTACGTACGTTTATATTGTTTCAATTTAAAAACAGACAAAATCAATACTTGCCACTACTAACAATATCTACGCAAGGAAAAAAAAATCCGAACAGTTTTCGTAATAATCAAAACTTTGATTGATTAAACAGAATGTCGGTTATTTTAAACAAAAAATTCAATAATCTGTATAAAAATGTATTTAATATTGCTTCTCCTTTTTTTTATTATACTTGAAAAATCAAATTTTATGGTCATCTATTCCAATTTTTTAATATTTTTCTTTATATGGGAATTTAATGGTAATAAAATTTAAAATAAAATTGTTTATATCCCTCTGTTTTAGGTAATTTGTTGATTATCTCCAATTCCAAATAAGTGATCCAACAAAACAATCATGGAGAATAAATTAAGCAATGGATTTTCATTCGGTAAGTCTTCTGAAAGCCGTTTCATTTTCAAGGCAATGTAACTGTACAATTAATAATAATATAATAATGTAGACGTGACTGATACATCGAGAAAAAAGATATCCGTCATCTTATTATATTTCTTAAGACTCCAATTACTGTTTCGTAAAATAAAGAAGCTTGTAACATAAATATCTGCATTTAAAAATCGTGATAAACAAAAGTTTAACAACAGAAAACTGTGTACTATATTTTTTTTATCAACTATTAGTTAACATTTATTGTTTTCTAAAAATTGCTAAAAAATCTTTGCAAAATTTCACAATGAACATTTTACAATTGTTTAATGTAATAATCAAACAAAATTTATATAATTATTATCTCATTACGTCAGTTCAAATTTTTATTCCCAACTAGTGGAACATAAGTAGAGTGCGCGAGACAAAGATGACAGATTAAAGTGTAAAAAAATTGCGTTAACAGTATATACATCTTAATATATATAAATGTTCGAGATAAGATATTCATAGTGGAACTCGAAAGATTATAAAAGTCACGCGTACAAAATTTAAAAGACACCTTTTTTCTCCTGATAAAATGTTTTCAGTTAAATGACAAGTATATTGTTATTTAAAATAATGATCGGTACTTATAAATCAATTAATAATCAGATAAAGCAAATGATATTAAAGACACTAACATTTGTGATACAGATGTTGAATTTTTATATTAAAATACAATGCGAGATATGGCGTTAAATTATATGCAAATGACTATCCTAAGTTTCTAATTCAGATCAATTCCATTGGAAGCCAAATTCATTATACCGGCACAGAAAATCCAAATGTTTGCCGATCATTAACGAATTCTGATGAGTCGATTTCCCGTCAGAAATACATGGAAAAGGACAGATATATGGCAAAATGACAGATCAATGGCCATATCTATTTGCAAGATTAAACAATTTTGCATTATTACTATTTCTCTGGACAATACAAAAATTGCAAAAACAAATTTATTTATTTAAAATAGGAAACAATGTTAACCTTGAATACCCAATTTTTAGTACCAAATTGTTGATAAATTTATCACATTTTGAATTCGTAATTGTCATCCTTCTCCTTCGAAATGGATGAGAATAAAAAAAAAAGAGAGAACAAAAATATCACAATACAGGGAGAGTACACCTAAACCGCAGATTAATGTATGTTTTCAATTTTGTATGATCCAATCACGCGATTGCCGGTGTCTCAGCGGAAATACAACCAAACGTGAATTCAACCGAACGATAAACTATTAGCCGCTATTAAAAAATCAGCCGTAAATTGTTCGTGATATGTGCAGATACGAAACGTATGACTCGACACATAATATAATAGTGGAACTTGTTCCAGTTCGTATCTGTTATGCGACAAATAAATGCCTTAGTCTGATTTGCAGTCCGATACACAAAGCAGTGTTACTGTTCCTGCGTTCTGTCATACTTCCCGAAGGAGCGCAACGCGTGGATTACCGAACGACGTAAGATTCATCAACTGACATTCGAGTGCTCGTGTTTAAGTTCCGAAAACTGTCCGATAATAAATAATAAGTTTTTAAAGGAATGTGAAAAATTGTGATAAAATTCTTTTTACGATAACATTATTGTGCATGACATTCCACTCGTGTTTGTATGACAGAAAATGACTTACGTTAATCGAATTGGATGAAAATTAAGCTTAATTAAATTCGGTTGATTTGACCTAACGTTTTATTTAAAATACGCGCCAATTAAATTCCGGGCTCGGTAGACCAAAATTATTTGGCAAAATAATTTTCGTAATTTTAACCAAATCATTTGATTGAGTTCAACTTTTGTTTATTCAATTCAACTAAATTTGATTCGTTACCGTGTTCGATATTAAGATGGAACATTAATACGTTAATATTTTATAAATATTAAAATTTAACATTACCAGGATAATTGGGAATATGAATAAAATTGGAGTTCTACTAGTGGAACAAAAAGGGGCAATAACTTCCCGCGAGTAAAAAATTTGTCTAGATATTAACTGGAAACAATCTGGGAAAAATGTCTGAATGTTATCTTGAAATGATCTGGAGGACGTCTGGAAATAAGTTGATCCAAGAGCGTTTCCAAGAATATATCCAGACGAAATGTAATCTTGAAAATAATTCAATAATATCTAGCTAAAGATAATAAAGACAAAGTCCAGATTTTACATAGATAATTTAACCAGATGTAATCCAGATATTCCCCAGTTATTATCCAATTATTTTCGAGATTACAATTCGTCTGGATATATTCTGACAAATGCTTCGAATCATTTCTGAAAATATAACAAAATCAACTAAATAATTTGATATGTTTAAATAAAAGTAAATCCATTCAACTTATTACATTAAATTAAGTCAATTGGAATGAACCAAAATATTTTAATGATTCAATTAAATTTGAATAAATATAAATTTGAGCTTTACGGGACTGAGAATCAAATTTAGCAACACCGTGAGATTTTTTTTTTTAATTAAGTCATTATTAACGAGATTATTCCGGGTATTTTATTTTACACAGCCACGTTGATATCGAGCGTACCTCTAATGATATTTAAAGTTCGAGAAGGCTTTTCACTCATGGGATAAAAAAGTTTCTAAATCGGTTTTATATCTGGATATACGCTTCAGACTAGATATAAAGTCATGAGATAATGAAGTTTCAAGTTTAACGCGGTTTATTATTGTTAGTATAATCATTGCACATAACACGATATAATGCACCATTATTGCTCACATTTTTTACTGACTTGCACCTTCAATTGTTTGATATCAATTTTTACATCATAATTATCCGAGTAACAATGTGTCATCCTGTAACTGAACGAGCTTTCAACTATTTATCACGTCCTATAAAGTTAACAAAAATATTTACCAGATATACAAAAATAAATTAAATTAATTAAACAAATTATGTTCGTCGAAAAAGGACTTCCATTATAAAGAGAAATTAATTATTTGTATAAAACAAAATAGGAAAAACATTTTTATATAGATATATATACCGAACACGTTTTTTAATACAATACTTAAAAACTTTAGTCAAGTTATTTTATTTTTAATTGAATAGATAAAGATGGAGGTATATTTAATTTAATTTTAAAAGAGTAATTAAAATGGGAAATGTTTTTATTTCGTTTTTAAATGAAACCTAAAAAGTTAAAGTAATCAGACTTTAAATTTTAAATAGTGTTTTGCAGTGTAATTGAGATACTTTTAGTTAGTACGTAACGCTTCGATCGTGTTTACTTTTAAATGAAAATTTAAAATATAAAAAGGAGTTATTATAATTGCATTATTTTCTAATTTACTATTCCAAACAGAAAGACGTTCTGTTTAATGTTGTTTAACGTAGCGTTAACATAATAAAAATACAAGTTTTATATATGTATGTATATAAAAAAATGTCATATAATTAACTGAATTAATTAAAAATTACTACGAGTTACAGCCAAAGGAATTATAACTAAGAAATCTTACAAAATTGTAAATATTAATACATTAAATGATACATTTATTAACAAAATATAATATATTTATTAAGTTATTTTTATATTTTTAAAACCTAATGTTTATACTTAAACGCCTAAATGCCAATTTTCTTTGTACAAAGCAAAAAAGTGTCCTTAATTTGTAGATGTTGCTCTTTAATTGGACGGTTTAGAAACATTTTAGTTGTCTAATTATCTCTAATTGATTCTTTGTCGCGTTAAAGGCATCGCGTTAATTTAAATGCACGTTCGAGCAAACGACAATACTTCTTAGATCTCTGATCTAAGATTTTCCCCTTTTGAGAAAAAGAAAAAAAAATTGTTTTCAATTAAAACATACCAAATGTACCAACGAACACAACTAATTACAAAGTAAAATGCGGAACAAATGTAAATGGAGAAAAAGCATAGATCATATTTGACCGCAGCTTTTTAACGCTAGCGTGATCCATTTAGAACGTCACAAACGTAAGTTAGCCTCATCAGTTCACGTCAAGAAGTTTTTATTAAAAATTTTTCATAACCCTGTTATCCATAATTACGCAATATTTAACGTCTCCATCGGATGCCAGATTAAAGTAGAAGACTTCAGACAAAAAAAATACCTACATATATATCTACATACATATACATATATATATATTTACGAAGGATAAAAATTGAAATTAAAAAGTGTTTCGTTATATTATTAAGCAACAGTATCCTCGTGGTAAATATTTTAGTTCGGCTATAATGGACGTGATTTAGCAAATAAATTAAGAAAAAAAGTTATTACAATGTACGAGTTTACCCTGTAATTTGTATTCAATGATTAGTTTTTTTTTCTAGTTAAGAAATAAATAGCGAAACAAATTGG
The DNA here is from genome assembly GCA_022817305.1 of Leptoteleia sp. ZL-2020. Lineage (NCBI taxonomy): Eukaryota > Metazoa > Arthropoda > Insecta > Hymenoptera > Scelionidae > Leptoteleia > Leptoteleia sp. ZL-2020. The sequence continues at coordinate 5,985 of JABFPN010004848.1, read as the reverse complement.
TACAAATAAAATAATAAAAATTACACCAAGAGTTCCGGAACATTTGCAAAATGCACCGAGAAAAAGAAGTTTTCAATATTGTGAAATGGAAGTAATTGGACTTTCTCAAGTCTATTTAATAAATGTAATTAAATATAGTTCATTATTAAATTATAAGTTTTAATATTTATCAATTTAGTTTGACATAAATATAGTTGCAATTTTTACTTATATATTAAAATTACGTAATAATAGTTATTAAATATTTAATTGCTAATTTTTTAATTAATTAAATGTGCATTACTTATGAATCCTTTTCTCCTCCTGCGCATGTTGAAAATTCATTTTTCCGCCATTTAATTGCTTTAGTTTCATAATGCATAACGAAATTTCTAATCGCAAAAGTTGATTTAATGAACATCCAGTATGCAAACTCCGGTATTTGTGACCGCGGACTATCGGATTATAAACCGCGGGCACAACTTTGACAAACATTAATCAATTATGCAATGTATTTTTTTTCGCATCTTTAATGTCAGTTAAGTTATTTTTTCTTCTTTTTCTTCGCGTTTGAAATGCAATTTAAAATGAAATTGCCGTTGCTCAAAAAATTCAGCCGAATTCAACTAATGTATTTCTCGTTGAAACAAAGACTTTCAGTTTTTTTTTTTCCATCAATATTGCCGGATTTGCGTATAGCGGGAATAATTGTTCCGTCCGCGCGAGTGTATTCTGAACACGTTCCTCGCGAGCATTCCAGCCGACGGTTTACGCAAAAATATGCAATTTACATTTTTATATTCGTTTATTTTACCCACCGCTTCTTTTCAACGAAAGCCTTCTTTGCCTTTTAGTTTCGAATTTTTATATGTTTCCTTTGTTAATTGATCAATAAGATATTGCGAAAAATTTAATTTTACATCGCACAACATTATTGGAATATTATTTTTATTTCTTTCTTCAACTGAAAATCTCATATAAGCGCGTACTACTCGTCGTAATTAAAAGAATTTTAACGGATTGTTCCAATTATAAAATATGAGCACATGACATCTTCTATTTTATAAGACACACCTTAGTAAAAATGAAACATATATGGTCCATACGATTTAAACATTTCATATAAGGAAACAAAAATTCATATATGGACACATATGTTTTTCCATATGGTCGATATATGGTAATAATTGATTTCTTTATAAGGAAATTATATGGCTAGAATATTATATCAATTATTGCCATATATCGACCATATAAGACCATATATGAATGAGGGAAAAACATATACGCCCATAAATGATTATTTTTCTTATACCAAATTGTTAAAACATATATGGACCATATATATTTCATTTTTACTAAGACACAAGTTAAAAATCTTGATGATATTTTTACGAATCAAATTTTTTATCTTTTTTCTTATCAACATATTGACTTTAACACAATCAGGCGTGAAAATAAATGCAAATTTGGATCGACTGTCATTCAAAGATCGTCGATCTTTAACACCGAAAAAACGGTTATTTTACAACCCAACCAATACGGCATCGCGAGAGAGTTACATTTTTAGGGATGCGCGACGCCGCGCTTTTATTATCGCCGCCATTAAAATTTACACCGCAATCGTGTAACATAATTTTTACAACTGCCTTTTATAATACCCCCGCCCGCGTTGCACGCCCGCGAATTATTTACCCCCCTTTTTTACAACTGGCCCGTTAAAATCGCGCCCTAAATTATTGAATAAAATAAACACCCGGCCATTATCGTAAAACAATGTTTTACAAGTAAAGCATTCGGGCGACTTGATACGCGCAATGTATTACGTGCGATTAAACCTGGGGTTACGAAAATTGAAAGGTTTTATCGAAGTCGACGGCTGCCAACTAAGAAATAAGTTTTTCGCAAAAAAATAAAAAAGAAAAAAATAGAAAAGGAAGAAAAAAAGTTAATTTCCTTTGGAGCGGATTGAAACCACTGCCAAATGAGAATGGGTACTGTTCTTTCGAGCTGACTGAAATATCACTAGCAAAAAGGGAAGGATAGAAAAAAGAGAGAGAGATAGAAAGAGAAAAAGAAACGTACAGGAACTGATATTGTTTCCTTACAATGTATTTCCTTTTAAAAGTGGATCTTGATCTGTCGAATACAAGCACACTTTATAATTGATCATTTGGGTCAAGCGGGATCTGCTTAGCTCAAAGTCCGTTCGAAAAAGTCAACGATAAAGGAAGAGATGAAGGGAAAAACAAACATATAAAATGTCCGAAAAGCTATTTTCTGAAAGTCCAATTGTAAGCGACGCTCCCAGAAGGCAATTATAATGGAACTTGAAAATTTCTTCGCATTATCAATGGGGCCTCCGATTACTCCATTATGGATAATTGTTTAATTAGGAAATTATATTGACTCGAAATATGAAATACCCCTTTACCTATCCCTCCATTTTATTTAACAATATAAATGGGGTTGAAAAATGAAACGTTTTTAAAATACCGAACGTAAACGAAATTAATTTTTGTTTTATATTTAATCCTATTTTTATGAAAGTTAAAATATAAATAATTTCCTTTTGTATTTACACGACCTTCCGAGTGTTTCCAAACATTTTTTTTTTACATTTTTCATTCTAAATACTTTTCATTTTTCAATCTCACAACAACAATTTCAAAACTGGAAGTTGTTAACGAATAATTTACTTTCAACTGACAGTAAAATGTTTGATTCAGTTAAATTTTTATCGACGAAAGAACGGTCTCTCTCTCTCCATTTCACGCAGGTATCAAACTTTATCAAAAGAATCGAAAGCGGAGTAGAGGAAGATGGTGGAAGAGAGCCGAAAGAGGATGTAATCGAGGGAGATGAAGAATCATTATAATAGGTCGGAAATTTCATTTCAGCTGCTAGCATGGCTGTGGACGTACCCGCGTGGCTTAACAAGGATTTCGTGGAAAAAGTTTTCAAATCCGCAGGCAAGCATGATTCGATTCAAGTGACTAATGTACTGGTGAAGCCTGCCACCAATAAAGGCGACAACTACACCAGCGACATGTTACGCGTGACTGTCGAGTACCGCAAGAAAGGGGGCAACGATTTTAGCGTGGAAAAAATGTCGATTATCGTTAAATTGTCGCCGCAGAAGGAAGGCGTGCAGAAGAATTTGGCAAGTAACCGTTATATTTAATAATGACGCGTTACGTACCAAGGGCGTAAATATTCCGGAGTAAAAAGTACAATTGGTAGAAAATTTTTCGTCGCGAGGGAGCGAGAAATGCTGTTTTTCTCCCGAGGGAGTTTCGGAAGTAATGATGTATCTTACTCCATCGTGATGAAATAGTATATTGTGCACCAAGGTCGGAACAACAGCGATTATAAACGAGTCTCTAATGCCCGTGGAAAATTCGCGAAAATCTACATTTTTCGTTTGAATCTCCCTTGGTACGTAACTAGCTGTTTGGCGAACAAGAAAAAAAACTTCGAGTACTCAAGCGGAAAGTTTCTTTCCCGCCCGCCAAGTAGCGACCAAAGGTAACTCTCAGTGGTAACTCTTGGAACGTTTTATGGCAATTTTTGCAGGTAAGCGCGGCCGGTCTATTCAACACGGAAATATCAATGATGACGGACACTTTGAAAAAGATGAACGATCTCATAGGTATGACGGATCGTTTCAGCGCAAAAGGATTGTACACTCAGAAGGAGGAACCAGTTCTTCTGGTAATGGAAGATCTAACACCGTTTGGCTATCGCATGGCCTGTCGTCAAGCCGGCCTAGATATGGAGCACACGCTGTTGGCTATCCGAGGTCTTGCAAGATTTCACGCAACTTCAGTCGCTATTTGCGAAAGAGTGCGTAATATTTATTCAATCACACGTTTCGTTCAGCTCCGACGGGTTTACATCAAATTTAACAGTGATAATTATTGAGATAATAAATAATTATCGCTATCTCTACGCTTTGTCAGAATTGTAGTATTACGAGTAATTCTTTTGCTAGGAACCAAATCAGAAAGAGATGTACCACAGAGGAATGCTTGGTAAAGCTAATCCTCCAGAAATGGGAATGTTTTTCAATTCCAGTGTAAAGATGTTGGCGGAGGAAATATTAAATTGGCCCGAATGCAAACAGTGAGTTGTACAGAACCAGTATTTCAGATGAAATTTCACTTAATTTTTAGACAGCAGAAAGTTTGATAATTTGAACATTTTAAGAAAAAACAATTTTTTTTCATCAAATCTATTTCATCGACCTCGTGTTACTAATCACTTTTGAAAAATTTGTTATTATACTTGAAATTACAAATAAAGAAATTTTTAGTAAAGCTCTACGTTGTAAGAATCTTAAAACATTTTTGCATATTTTCAACCAAGTATTAATTAATCAATCTTAACTTTTTCCCGTTAAAGCTAATACTTCAATTAATAAAGTTTATTATATTTCATTTAATCCTGCTGCTGTAATTTATAATCATATTAATTAACGATAGAGAATTTGCAAAATTAATTAGTTTCAATTATATCTCCGAGATACTTGAAAAATAGTTCAGCATACTGTTGCACTAAAATGTATTAAATTGTATTTCAACATAAATATTTGTGTTTGATGACCTATTATGATTATTTATTATCTAAATATGTGTATATATATATAAAAAAATTAAAATTCAGTTTACATAAAACTTAACATATACCGGTATTCAGATTATAATACACTTTTTCGCACAATTTTATTTTGCAAGACATTATGATTGTTACTAACGCTCCAATCAAAATTCCAGATACGCGTCTAAATTATTGGATTTCAGTAGTCGAACGTACGCAGTAGGTACAGACATGGCAGTGCCGAAAAAGGACGAGTTCAACGTTATTAATCACGGTGACTTTTGGGTAAACAATATGCTCTTTCGTTACGACGATAATGAAAAACCAATCAGTCACATTATGGTGAGTTGACAAACTAAATACCCTTTTAATAGAGTCCAATCGTTAACTTTCCCCACCTTCACTTTTCCCTTCAACTCAAAATTCAATTTAATTTTTTTCATCTCTAACCGCGAGAACGAAAGAAGCAAAAAAGAAAATCATTCTCGACGTTACATTAAAGAATGAATGAAACGTTCTCCCGGGATAATATTCTTTAAATTGACACGCAACATTATTCGAAGCCAAACACACTGAGAGAAATAGATAGTTAAAATAATGATCTAGATAGTTTTTCTGAATATCTGTGATAGTAAACTTTAATATCTGTGGATAGTAGAGCACACTACTATCTGGATAATTTTTTTAACTATCTGGATAGTAAATTAAACTGTCAATAAAATAATAACCTGCTAATACGAAGTATAATGAATTAAAAACCGAACTTAAGTACATAAACCTTTAAACATATCAATTAGTTCTATAAGGTTAAATGCTGTCAAACACCACTTCCACAACAATGTTTAAACAAAACACAATTAAGAAATATAATTGGAAATAGGCTAGGTACGCATCATATCGACCGCGCATCATTATCGACCGCGCGATATCGATAAATCGATTTACTATCTGGATACTTCAATTTATTATCTGTTTTCAACTATCTATTTCTACTATCTAGATGGTGCTTTTAACTATCTATTTCTCTCAGTGCAAGTAACACAATAACGCGCAACGTTGTTATACTTGAAAATTCATTTATATTTCGAGCTTAAGTGAGCTCAGAGTTTTGGCGTCCGGCTGGATTTGGCCCTTAACGAGAGGCATTTAATCAATGGTGCGTCTGATTAAAATTAAAGTAAATCGTTCAACTTTATCGATCGGTCAATACTCCGCGTCGCTCCGATAAATATCGCGTTAAAATTACTTTCGTTTCAGTTAAATGAATTGTAAAGTTAAAATTGGTTTATCAACGCACCACCCCCTTGATACTAAAATCTTAACTTCAAATTATCACCGATGCAAATTGCCGGTCCCAATGGTGCCTAACATTTGACCTTTGTTTAATGCCCAATTTGAAGGGGGGGG